>JASDQU010109564.1:90139-102810 GCA_032191745.1 Picea mariana | reverse complement strand
CTGTGAATGGTCTAGTACACATATTCTCAAGATGTTGTATGCACCCATATTGTATAAGTGTCCTGCAATCAATTCATAGTTTGTAGCTCTAACTACCAGTTTTTTATTCTGCGCAGAGTTGAATTCTTGTGGCGTGTTCACTGTACTCAAGTATTGAATGATGTCAGCAAAATATTCATCAACTACTTGTACTGAAAATAATTGTGCATCGGGGAATTTGTCCTCTAAGGTCATATGTTCCTCTCGATTAGTGATCCTTGACAAATGATCAGGTCATGCATTGAACTTCCCTGGTTTGACTATCACTTTGTATTCAAATTCCTCAAACAAGAGTAACCATCTACAAATTATGCCCCCCAACACTAGCTTATTGACTAGGTATTTGAGGGAAGAATGGTCTGTGAAGATTTTAAAGTGTTTCCCAAGTAGGTAGTGTCTGAAATATTGTAGTGCATATACCATTTCTAAGCCTTCCCTTTCTGCAGTATTGTAGTTCTTCTCTGACTCTGACAATTTTATGCTTGCAAATTCAATAGGATGGTCTAACTCTCCTGCTCTTGGTTGCACCAAAATAGCTCCAAGTGCTATCGCTAATGCATCTACATGCAAATGGAATGTCTTTTCCCAATCTGGGAATACTAGTATTGGTGTTGTTACCATTTTCTATTTTAGAGTGTCCAATCCTTTCTGACAATCCTCATTCCACTGAAATTTACTATCTTTCCTCAACATTCTCTCCATCGGGGCAGTGATTTGTGCATACCCTTTTATGAATTTCCTGTAGTATCCTGTGTGTCCCAATGTTTCTCTCAACTGACGTATTGATTTAGGTGGTGGTAAATTGACAATCACTGCAATCTTTGCAGGATATACTAGCAAGCCTTGTTTGCACACTATATGGCACAATATTAACCCAAAAGGTGTCCCAAAGATGGAATTCTTGATATTTAATGATATCTGCCACTGTCTACATCTTTCCAACATCAACCTTAATACCTATACATGGTCTTTAAATAGACTGTAGACTTTCCAATCATCCAGATATACCTCTAAAAAATGGTGGATGAATTCTTTGAATGTGGCTATGACTACTCTTGAGAATATTGCTGGTGCATTCTTCAATCCAAAATGCATGAATTTGTACTGTTAGGACCCCCATTCTGTGGAAAAATTGGTCTTGTACCTATCTTATGGGGCTATCTTTATCTAATGGTAGCCTGAGAATCCATTTATGAATGAGTATGCTTCGCGGCCTCCTACATTCTTTAATACCTCATCTGTAAAAGGGGTAGGGAAAGGGTCATGTAGGAAAGCATCATTCAGATTGCTCAGGTTGTCACATATCCTTATCCCTCCCTTCTTCTTCTCCTAAAATACCATAGGGATTACCCATTCAGATTCCTCCACTAGTTCTATGATTCCAGCCTCCAACATTCTGTCAAATTCTTCTTTTACTTTATGTTTATATATTGGGTTTAGTCTATATGGTCATTGTCTGACTGATCTAGCATTAGATTTGGGAACAGGTCATTGTACTTGCGCAATAACTCTGTTATGCTTTCTACCATTTGCTCATTCCAGTAGTCTCCAATGTTGGCCATTTTAGGATTCTAATTTGTCCCAATGTTGACTATCTTCACCTTGATTAGTGCAACAAACACTTTTGATTCGAGAGGTGGACCTTCCACTCCTCTTTCACCTTCAAATTCTGTAATATGAATGTTGTGCGGGTCATCTTCATCTGATGCTTCTTCCTACACATGGTAGCATGACAGTAGTTCTTTCACTATCTTTATGTTCCATTGTTGATACTTTGTTATGAGTTCAACCTCTAGTTATTGAATGAATATTACCCCCTTGATATTTTTGAGTGTTGAATCTATGTTGGGTTTCTCATGTTCAAATGAGAAAGTGACTGTAAAATTATGACGTAACATTGTCCATTCTGCAGTGCCTTTGCGTAGTTCCTGGTGCATATACCAATTTGTTGGAATCCCTTCCAGTGTGTGAATAAAGTGATGAGGCCATTCTTCTGGTGGTGTCATTTTCCATAGTTTTCTTCACTTCTCCAAGTGTTTTGTTGGTGTCCCATGTCTCTCATATCTCTGCAACTAGTTTCTTCCTTGTCCTACGCCAAATCTGATGCGCAGTAGTCACTTACATTGGTACCAATCCTTGAATGTCTCTATGTGCGCACCCCACCATCTTGTAGGTGTTTCCTTGATTTCTATATCTAGAGCTAAGAGCCTCTGATTTTCTAAAACTTCATCTTCGTATCTTGTTAGGAATTCTTCTAAGTCATTCACCCAATGAAAGCTGGGAGGTTATGTTATCTCTATACCTACCCATCTTACTGCGTGGTCTATTCTTGCACACCTTATTGTGGAGACTTCATGTAATATCTGCTGCCAATTCTCCAGCCCTGTATCTAAGTATGATGTGCATGATGTGATACTTCTCCAAATGAGTACCCCATCTGCAGTTGGATTCACATAATCTTCTTTTCACATGGTGGTTTTGTATAACTGATTAATTTCCTCTAGGTTTAAACAAGTGGGTTCTACAAATCTTTCTCCTTTAGATGGATCCAATGGCACAATGAATCTGTACTCTCCTGACTCGAAAGCCATCTTCCTCATATTCATATTGATTATGGAATGATTATCAAATGTCAAATCCAAGCCAAGAAATGTTGGATAAGGTGTTGTACCATCCACAATTTATGTCACTTCGAAATCAGCTTTAGTGTGCACTCCATCCATATCTACTGTCACACCCTTTAACCTTCCAATTGGTAGAACCCTGTGTTGATTTTCTAGTTTTAGATGAACGAGTGAATGTCCTAATGTGGGATATGCCATACATTTCCATGTCATCTTGGGTAGTACATTCACTTCAGAGCCTAAATCCAATATGATATCCCCCATGTTGAAATCTCCAATGTTGGCGTTCAATTTGAATTCTCTGCTTGTTTTCCTCCTCGTATGCAAATGATTAACTATTTCTTTGTTGGAGCTTTCCATCTACTTTTGTGCTACAAATTTCTAACATATTTTGTAACACTTTCACAAATGATGGATCATTTAGTAGTTTAACACAAGATTGCAGAAAATCCTTTATGGTGCTTATTTATCCTATAGGCTATGATTCATTAGTGTGATCCAGCGATGAAGGAATCACATACGTTGGTATGTCCTGAGTATATTGTGTAGTTGATGTGGATGCAATGTCCGACTTCAAGAATTATTTTATGGCTTGCTTGAATATCTCCTTTTCATTATGCGCATCAAACTGCTTATGTGGTTTAAAGTTCTTATTTACCCATTGGTGTTGTGTTGGATCTTGTATTACTGCATCATCTCCTATATTATCTCCTCTGCATGTAACTATGTTGTTATTTCTTCCATCATCCCTTGCTTCTTTGTGAACTTGCGAGCTCACGGACTTGCAGACTCGTGGAGTCACGAAATCATAAATCCAACACTTATATTATTTTCATCTCCCAGCCTCCATGTACATACTACCATGGCATTACACTTCACTTCTCACCATGTCATATGACACATGGCCCCTCCCCGCATCATGGTGATATGAACGTACAAAAAAATACCAAATTTTTTCCAATTTCACCTATTTTCTAAAATTCAAAAAATGCTCAAATTTGCCCAAAAATGGAATTCCTTCTTGGGTCTTCATTAGATCTCCGTGAATAAGCTTACTACAACCAATTAACACCATGTACATATACATGTGTACGCTTCTTTCAAATTCGACTCTTTCACTTTGAATTTGCCATTAATTAGCTGCAGGAAGTTCATTTTTTTGCCCAATTTCATTCCATTTCACCATGGTCGCTCTGCAACCATTAAATTCATTCAATTTCACTCCAGTAAACACAAATTAAACCTCTAGAGCCACCAATTACTTGGGTGAAAAGTCAGTCAACATTTCTGGCATGAAAGTTTCTTCAATTCCTTCATGAGTTGGGAATTTATTTAACCAATTTCACCCAGTCATCCATCACCTTAAGTCGACTTCAAATTCAACCAATTATATGTCTGAATTTTCTTAGATAGAGATTAGAATCAAGAAAAACTCATCCTTGGACCAAATTTCCCAAATTCCCCAGGAATTTTAACAACATAAATTGGGGCTTTGGCCCAATTTCACTCGGCTACTCCCGATTTCACCACGTAAAAACCGTAAACATTTTTTTCAATCCATTTGCAAACGAACTCTTCCTGAAATTCTGTCAAACAGTTCACTTTCAAACTCTATAATTTCACTTCTGCGTTGTATTAAATGGCCCATGCAGGCTCATTGTTGAAAGCTGATCTTTTATACCACTTTGTAATGTCCCCATTAGAGACAACTCAACAAACTTTTCTTGGATACCACTTTGTAATGTACCCAACCACCGAGGTTGGGCCATGCCAAGAGAAATTACTATTTATGATAAAATTACATTAAATAATAAATTCTACATATGAACGGAGTTAAGCAGAAATAATAACAACATGCATGCAAAAATAACAATTAATATATATAGAATTGAACAATAGAGATTCCATGACAGAAACTAATAATTGCACAAACACAGTAATTGAAATAATCACATGAATAACACTTATCTCAGGAAATAAACACCAACTGCATGAAAACCTTCTATGTTCCTCCCAGCCTTAGAACGCACTTCTCATAACTCTAAAAAATGGTTCACCCTCGATATGGGGGTAAAATCCACTTGGGTAAAGGGTTTCTAAGTAGGCTAAGGTCTCTTTAATAGCATAAAAACTTAGACACAGGTGCCAACTCAAGCTAACAACCTATAGTCTCTCATTCCCCACATGGCTATCCCACCTAGGAAGTGTGCCCCTTCTCTTCTCAACAATCCTTCTACCCCCACTTCATTTTCAAGGCTTCAACAACAGGCCAGATAAGAAGTCTCAAAGCCATGTAGCTACAGTTTTCCACCTTGGGAAATCAATTCCCAGAATTTCTCTCACCTTGAGAGAATAAGAGAATTCTCACGGGCTTGACAACCCACTTCTTATTTTCCACAGGCCTGACAACCCGTTTCTTCATTCCGACGGGCCTGACAACCCGCTTCTTCAATCCAACTCCTGAGCTAACCAATACAAGTACATGTTCCTTGTTACAGTCCAACACCATCGGGTACGACTCAAAGATACCTCTGTGAAGGAATAATCATCCCTCTTTCACACTATGTCCCTAAATATATGCATGTGTATTTTAAGACACTTGGCACCCAAGGGACTCCCTTGTCCCTACTTTAGAACTTAGGATATATTCATATCCATTACTTTATATTTAAGGAATACTAATATAATATTCCATTGGGATTAATCCCCCTAGATTAGCCCCTTCCTAGACTCTTATCACCCCTTTCCCTTTCTAGTGTATTTTATCCCCCCATACTTATTTTTGGGTCGGTCTGCAATAGTGATATACTTTACTAATAATATGAGTGTTTACATATTACAAAAATAGGCTCACTGGCCTTTAGCATCTAAGCTCTCTGGCTTAATAGCCACATAAGCCTTTTGGCCTATAACAACCTGGATCAGCAGCCTATAAAACATTTACATTTATATGTACAATTGAGGTTCAGCCTAGGGGTATTACAAAGATTATGTGCGGGGTCGATGCATGTCATTAAGACCTTGACCAGATATAATCCCTAAGAAATTAACCATTAAACTACCTAACCACTAAGCCCCAAATCCATTATCCCTTGACCCTTAATCCCTTAAAATATAACCCTTAATCCCTAGACCCCAAATCCCTAAATCCCCTAATACCCATAGCCCCTATCCAATTAAGCTCCAAAAACTCAACAAATTAACTATTTAGGAATAGTAAGCATTAAATTGGAAGCCAAATAGGAAGTCAAACTATAAGCTAAAAAGGAAGCTAAGTTGGATGCTAACCATGAAGCTAAAAAGGAAACTAAGTTGGATGCTAACCAGGAAGCTAAAATGGAAGCTAAAGTAGAAGCTAAACTCGAAGCTACACTTCGCGCTAACTTGGGTGCTAAATAGGGTGCAAAAATTGGTGCTAAAGTAGGCGCTAAAGTGGGTGATAAATCAAGCGATAAAATCAGGTGCTAAGTTAAGCACTAAATTAGGAGATATTAGCACCTAATTTAGCTTCAAATTTTGTTGCTATGCACAAATAATGCCCAAAATAGCACCATCCCAATAAATAGCGTCAAATTTTGCAAAAATGTGGAGAAAATTACATTAAAAGAGATAGTGGAAGCAGAAAAGGGAGATAAAAAGGAAGCTAATCACATGGATTTGTTGTAGTGCATGTTGGATTTTCCTCTTGCTCAAGAAAAAGTGCATCTCAAACAACATTATTCCACCATGGGAGAAATCTATCACACTCTAGATTTCCCTTGTTGGGTTTCTCCTACTTCATCCTGACTATCATTCTTGGGCTATCATTCTTCGTCGTGTATTTCTCTCTTTGCGCTCGGACTGCTAGGGGAGTCATAGGTACCGCGGGCTCCTCCAATTCCTTGATATTCTCTTTATATTGTTGTAGATTATGTGCTATCTTTGTTATCTTCCCCTCTGAAGATATTTCCTATGATACTGTATCCTCTGAGATAGCTTGAAATATTGTGCCTGTCTGGCTCTCCATCTGGTCCACTTTTTGATGTGTTATCTCTTTCCTCTTCCCTTCCTGGATGATGGCTTTTTTCAGTACCATATTTTATTCATACGCTATTTGTATATTTGTCGCATCAGACTTTGCTCTGGACTAAATATCTTACGCGATGCTAACCTACAACTTATACAACACCTTTGTTGGTATCTTAGGCATCGCCAAGTATAACATTTCGATATCCTTCACGAGCTTCTCTGTCGTTTCCTCATCGATGAACAACATATATGGTGTTATCATAAAGTTAGCACTTCCCTGTACTATGATTTGTATTGTTTCTCTGACAGGTACTCCTTCTCTTACTGCTGTCAATTTGTCCTTTTATTGTTGTTTCATCTTGATCCTCAACTGTTCTAGCACGGTTTTTACCTCTTGTACCTGTTCCAAAATTGAATCTCAATGGTTTTATGCATTTTCCCATACTTCTGACAGTCGATATTCTATTGTCTTGGCTATCATCTCTACGTTGTCTGATGTCAGGGATGTTTCCATTTGTTTCCTGTGGGCCTTTGATTTCTTCCTAGCACCACTTACTTGCTCCATTGTTCTCTTTCTTTGGGCATATCGTTGTTCATATGCTTCAGGCATCTGTGTATCCATGCTGGTATCCTCCTCAACTTCTTCCTCCATGGTTACATCTTGTGCCTCTGTTTTCACTTCCTCTACACTCACCTGTCCTATCGGTCCTCCTCGTGCCTGCTCTATAGCCTATGGACCCTGTATAGGACCACGCAGTGACTTCTTTTGTGTCCTATTCTTCTTTTGAATGGAGCTACTTTCCCCCACTATACCTATTGTTGTTTTCTTTTTCTAGCTAGTTCCATTCTGACCTATCTGTTGCGTGGGGACTGTGCTACCTTCTGGTTGGACTGCACTGCAACTTCTACTACTCATGTAGACACTTCTTCTTTTCAGCACTTGCACATTAATTTGCAACCGATCAATCTGGTTGCAAACCGAGTCGCAGGATAATTGATTTCATTGATCATGATTCCTTTGTTCCCCCTCTTTGTGCCATACTTCACTTTAAACTCATCAAATATGGCCTTTTCCTGAGTCTTGTCTTCTAGGTATTACTTCGGCATCTCCCCATCTATGGGTAGCCCTGAAATCTCTACGATAAGGTCAACATTGATCGGTACTAGCATGTCCATCCATAGGAGTCCTCCATGCACCCTTGCTATCAACTTTTTAACACATGCATTTATGTATTTCCCATGCCCGAAGTGCGGTATGTCTAAGAGGTTCATGATACCTGTGTTTTACAGGCCTAGGATCCATTGTGCAGGCTCCAACAATTCCAAAAATTTTCACTTCATAAGGAAATTTCTACATTACTATACTTAGCTCCGCCTGAGTGCATAGCGTGCCCTGTGTACTGGTTCTTGATCTAGGCTTCTTTTTCCCTTGTGGGGATGGTACTCCCCCCTCTTGCTTGGTTTCCTGCATTGGTTCTAGCTCCAAGCCTTACTGCATGGAGTCCATGGTCGATTATGCTTCCTTTCACCCTTTTCTCCTGGATGCATAGGATTTTGTTCGCTTGGCATCCTCTACCAGCTGCTCGGGCTCTTGTGTGGATTCTTGCTACTCCTCCACATGTAATGTGGTTTTCTCATATTCCAGTGTGTGGATTTCATCCACATCCACCACTGTCGACATTTCACTGGTTCCACCTTGTGGTCCCCGTCTGCTACTCTGGGTGCTTCGCCCAATTCTTCTTAGTGCTCCAAACCATGGTGGTGACATGGTGGTTAAATTCAAATGACAAGCTCTCAATTCGACGGATGGTAGCGCAATTCCACACTATCATTCTTCTGCTTGACTCGATGTTTTTCTCCTTAGAAAAAATCACAATGGGTCAGGTTTTCCCCCTCTTTCTAACTTTATAGCGTTATGGGGAAATGAAATTGTGTCACACTAATACTTGTCATCTTTTCCCCTTTTCGTTATGTTTTCTATGCATGGTACATTTTTACCCGTTAACCCTTCTTCTGCATGTCGTGTTTTTGAACCCTGTTTTTCTTGCAACACCCCGTTCCATCTTCCCAATCCTATTCTGTCAAGGCCCTCCATGTGCGTTGAATTATTCTTATTTTTATCCTTTTTACTTTTTATATCTTTTTTTTTTTTACTATGTACTTAACTCTTTATTGCACAATAACTTCCTAAGTACTAGGAGTTCAAATGTCCCTATACAGATTTAGTCAACTCCCATTGTTCATTCCTTTGATTTCTATACCTCCTAAATGTTTTATTTGTACAACTCCCCCATATCTGACAATATTCACTTCATATGGTCCCAACCAATGCATTCTGAATTTTCCTCGGTGCTGAAGAAATTTAATGTCATAAACCAAGACTAGGTCTCCTTCCATGAAACTCTTCCTTTTAATATGTCTATCATGCCAAGATTTGTCCCTTTCTTTGTGTACTTCCTAGTAAAATCCTACTAGAATCCTATCTTCTTCCATCACCATCAACTGACTTAGCCTTTTTTGTACTGCCCCTCATTCTTTCATGTTAGTGATTGTTGCTACGCATAGACTAGGTACTAAAACTTCTAATGGCACCACTACTTCTTGTCCATACACCAACCTAAATGGTGTGTGTCATGCCAAGTTTTTGCATGTAGTCCTATATGCCCATAATACTTCTGGTATCTTCAAGTCCCAATCGTCCCTATTGACATTGCAAATCTTTGTCAGTAGATTCTCTAAGAGATTATTAAAGGCTTCCGTTGTTCCATTTTCTTGAAGGTGATATGGTGTACTCTTTTGATGATAGACTTCAAACTCCTCGGTCATATCCTTGATAGTACTGTTAATGAAGTGAGTACCTTGGTCACTCATCAAAATCCTTGGGCATCCAAATCTAGTGATCACTTGCTCAAATAGGAAGTGTGTTGTTGTCTATGTGCTGCAATGTTTTACTGGTACTGCTTCTATCCATATCGTTAAGTACTTTGTCGTAGTAATGATATACCTTGCTCCTGACCTCTTTGCTGGTGGATTAATTGGTCCCACAAAATTGATTTCCCATTTTTTGAATACTTGCAAGGTTACTTGTGGTCTCATAATCATCTTGTCTCGTCTATTAGGTTTTCCAACCCTCTGACATACATCACATTTCTAGCAATAATCCTTTGCATCTCTATGAATGGTCTAGTACACATATTCTCAAGATGTTGTATGCATCCATATTGTATAAGTGTCCTACAATCAATTGATAGTCTGCAACTCTGACTACCAATTTTTTATTCTACGTAGTGTTGAATTATTATGGTGTGGTCCCTGTACTCAAGTATTGAATGATGTCATCAAAATATTAGTAGCTACTTGTACTGAAAATAACTGTGCATCGGGGAAGTTTTCCTCTAAGTTCGTATGTTCCTCTCCATTATTGATCCTTGACAAATGATCAGGTCCTGCATTGAACTTCCCTGGTTTGACTATCACTTTGAAGTCAAATTCCTGAAACAAGAGTAACCATCTACAAATTCCCCCCCCCAACACTAGCTTATTGACTAGGTATTTGAGGGAAGAATGGTCTGTGAACATTTTAAAGTGTTTCCTAAGTAGGTAKTGTYTGARATTTTGTAGTGCATATACCATTGCTAAGCCTTCCCTTTCTGCAGTATTGTAGTTCTTCTCTGACTCTAACAATTTAATGCTTGCAAATGCTATAGGATGGTCTAACTCTCCTGCTCTTGGTTGTGCTAGAATAGCTCCAAGTGCTATTTTTGAAGCATTTACATGCAAATGGAATGGATTTTCCCAATCTGGGAATACTAGTATTGGTGTTGTTACCATTTTCTCTTTTAGAGTGTCAAATCCTTGCTGACAATCCTCATTCCACTGAAATTTACTATCTTTCCTCAACAGTCTCTCCATCGGGGAAGTGATTTGTGCATACACTTTTATGAATTTTGTGCAGTATCATGTGTGTCCCAATGTTTCTCTCAACTAACGTATTGATTTAGGTGGTGGTAAATTGATAATCACTGCAATCTTTGTAGGATATACTAGCAAGCCTTGTTTGCACACTATATGGCATAATAGTATCCCAAAAGGTGTCCAAAAGATGGACTTATTTATATTTAATGATATCATCCACTGTCTGCATCTTTCCAACATCAGCCTTAATACCTATACATGGTCTTTAAATAGACTGTAGACTTTCCAATCATCCAGATATACCTCTAAAATATGGTGGATGAATTCTTTGAATGCGGCTATGACTACTCTTGAGAATATTGTTGGTGCATTATTCAGTCCAAAATGCATTACTGTGTATTGTTAGGACCTCCATTCTGTGGAAAAAGTATTCTTGCACCTATCTTATGGGGCTATCTTGATCTAATGGTAGCCTGAGAATCCATTTATGAATGAGTATTCTTCCTGGCCTCCTACATTCTCTAATACCTCATTTGTAAAAGGGGTAGGGAAAGGGTCATGTAGGCAAGCATCATGCAGCTTCCTCAGGTTGACACATATCCTTATCCATCCCTTATTCTTCTCCTGAACTACCATAGGGCTTACCCATTCATATTCCTCCACTGGTTCTATGATTCYARCCTCCAACATTYTGTCAAATTCTTCTTTTACTTTCTKTTTCTATATTGGGTTTAGTCTATATGGTCATTGTCTGACTGACATAGCATCCGATTTGAGAGGTATATTCATCTCTCCTATCTCTCCTTCTATGCCTTTCATCTCTGTAAAGGTTGTTGGGAACAGGTCATTGTACTCACACAATAACCCTGTTATGATTTCTCATGTTTGCTCATCCTTGTAGTCTGTAATGTTGGCCATTTTGGGATTCTCAGTTGTCCCAATGTTGACTATATTCACCTTGATCAATGAAAAAAAAAATTTTGATTCCAAAGGACCTTCCACTCCTCTTTCACCTTCAATTTCTGTAATCTGAATGTTGTGCGGGTCATCTTTATCTGATGCTTCTTCCTACACATGGTAGCATGACAATAGTTCTTTCATTGTCTTTTTGTTCTATTGTTGATACTTTGTTATGAGTTCAACCTCTGGTTATTGAATGAATATTACCCCTATGATATTTTTGAGTGTTGAATTAATGTTGGGGTTCTTATGTTCAAATGAGAAAGTGACTATAAAATTATGTTGTAACATTGTCCATTCTGCAGTTCATCTGCGTAGTTCCTGGTGCATATACCAATTTGTTGGAATCCCTTCTAGTGTGTGAATAAAGTGATGAGGACATTCTTCTGGTGGTGTCATTTTCCATAGTGTTTTGCACTTCTCCAAGTGTTCTGTTGGTGTCCCCTATCTCTCATATCTTTGCAGCTAGTTTCTTCCCTGTCCTGCACCAAATTTGATGCGTAGTAGTTGCTTACATTGGTACCAATCCTTGAATGTCTCTTTGTGCGCACCCCACAATCTTGCAGGTGTTTCCTTGATTGCTATATCTAGAGCTAAGAGCCTTTGATTTTCTAACACTTTATCTTCATATCTTGTTAGGAATTCTTCGAAGTCATTCACCCAATGAAAGTTGGGAGGTTATTGTTGTTGGGAAAAACACCCTACGAACTAGCAAATAGAGTTTAGACTTTGCATGCAGATTTGACCGAATAGAAACTACTTTCTACCTACATCCCTAGATTTTAATCCCCTTTTCTCATTAAATGCATGGAAACGATCACCTACCTTATTACCGGCGTTCGATGTCGATCCTCCATTGTGCTTGATTACTTGTTCGCAATGCTCCTTCCAAAGATGACTTGCACTCAAGACAAACAACAACTATGCATGCATGCTACTTCTATACTCACGAGTTAGAAATCAAACATAAACTAATCAAATCATAGAAAGTTCATGAATTGGGACGGGAAAAGAATTCTCTTTATTACTTGAAGTGAGTCAACTTACAAAAGTTGAGATGGGCCACCGCTCCTTGAACCTGATCCTGGGCTCCTCTTCTTCTGTCCTTCAACTGTTTTTCTTTAA
>JASDQU010109564.1:48302-89541 GCA_032191745.1 Picea mariana | reverse complement strand
AATCAACGAGATAGGTGTTTTCACATTTGCAATTGTGAAAACTGAGTCGAAATTGAATTGTAATGGTTGCAAAAACGAGACACATGTCCATTAGCACAATGCGAAAATGATTTGTCATGATACCGCAAGGGGTGTAGGCAGCTTTCGAGAGTAATCGAAAGAAAAAAAAAAAAATTGGGTTGGCTGCCAACAATACTGTGTCTTCTGAGATAGTTTGAAATACTGCGGCTATCTAGGTCTCCGTCTGGTCCACTTTTTGATGTGCTATCTCTTTCCTCTTCCCTTCCTGGATGATGGCTTCCTTCAATACCATATTTTCTTCCTATGCTATTTTTATATTTGTCGCATAAGACCTTTCTTTGGACTGAATCTCTTGTGCGATGCCAACATGTAACTTATACAACGCCTTTGTTGGTATCTTGGGCCTCGCCAAGTCTAACATTTCGATATCCTTCATGAGCTTCTGCGTCATTTCCTCATCGATGAACAACATATCTAGTGTTATGATAAAGTTAGCACTTCCCTGTACTATTATTTCTATTGTTTCTTCGACAGGTACTCCTTCTCTTACTGGTGTTAGTTTGTCCTTTGGTTATTGTTCCTACTTGATCCTCAACTTTTCTAGAGTGGTTTTTACCTCCTGTACCTGTTCCAAAATTGAAGCTCAATGGTTTTTTGAATTTTCCTATACTTCTGACAATCGATATTCTATTGTCTTGGCTATCATCTCTACATTTTCTGATGTCAGTGACGTTTCCATTTATTTCTTGTTGGCCTTTGCTTTCTTCCTAACACCACTTACTAAATCTATTATTCTCTTTATTTGGGATCTGGTTGTTCATATGCTTCAGGCATCTGTGTATTCATGCTGGTATCCTCCTCGAACTCTTTGTCCGTGGTTACATATTTTTCCTCTGTCTACACTTCCTCTACACTCACCTATCCTATTGGTCCTCTCAATGCCTTCTCTATAGCCTGTGGACCCTCTGTAGGACCACGCTATGACTTCTTTTGTGTCCTAGTCTTCTTTCAAATGGAGCTACTTTCCCCCATTGTACCTATTGTTGTTTTATTTTTCTGGCTAACACCATTCCATCCTATCTTTTGCACGGGGACTGTGCTACCTTGTGGACTTTTACTGGTGGAGTTGCTCTTGGAATCTTTGGTAATTTCCACCCCTCAGGCCACTCTTGGACCTCCATGTGGATGTCTTGCATCATCACATAGTACTTTAGTTGTAGCCATTCCTTGGTTGGGTTCTTCTTTGACTGTAGCCACATGTTGTGACATGATGCATAAAAATGCATTATCTATACACACTCCTAGAGAGTTTTTGGTGAGATCCTCATTGTTGATTTTATTTACATTGGGATCTGTTGTGCTTCACAACAATTTGTAGCATGTTGTGCCACATTTTCCTGTCCTTGTCAGGAACATCATATATGTTGGTTCGTGCCATCCCATAAGTACAATGAGGTTGAGTAACCACAAATAGTGGAACTCAGAGCCCCAGTCTTTCACATCCTTACTGTCTTCTAGGAATGAGTTGAGTAGGTATGGGCCCCAACTCATCGAGCTCCCCTTTGTGCATTGTGCTGCAACTACTACTACTCATGCAGGCACTTCTTCTTTTAGGCACTTGCAAATTAATTTACAACTAAGCAATCTGGTTGCAAACCGAGTCACGGGATCATTGATATCATGGATCATTATTCCTCTATTCCCCCTCTCTGTGCCATAGTTCTCTTTAATCTCATCAGAGATGGCCTTTTCCTGAGTCTTGTATTATAGGCATTAATTTAGCTTCTCCCCATCTGTGGGTAGCCCTGTATTCTCTGTGATGAGGTCAACATTGATCGGTACTGGCCTACCCATCCATAGGATGCCTCTGTGCACCCTTTCTATCAACTTTTTAACACATGAATTTATGTATTTCCCACACCCGAAGTGTGGTATGTCTAAGAGGTTCATGATACCTGTGTTGTACAGGCCTAA
Source organism: Picea mariana (assembly GCA_032191745.1). Lineage (NCBI taxonomy): Eukaryota > Viridiplantae > Streptophyta > Pinopsida > Pinales > Pinaceae > Picea > Picea mariana. The sequence continues at coordinate 87,546 of JASDQU010109564.1, read as the reverse complement.
GATCCATTGTGCAGGCTCTAACAATTTCGCTCTTGATGGGCCCTCTCCCCTGCTCTCTAGGTAGCTCTACGCTACCAAATCTAGGAAATTTTTGGCATCCAAGACATCATGGTCAGGGTATTTAAGGCCATCGACTCCTCCTACCATGTTATCCCCAGTTTTCACTTCATTAGTAATTTTCTACATTACTATACTTAGCTCTGCCTGAGTGCGTTGAATGCCCTGCGTACTGGTTCTTGATATCAGCTTCTTTTTCCCTTGTGGGGATGGTACTCCTCCCTCTTGCTCTATTTCCTGCACTGGTTCTATCTCTAGGCCTTAGTGTGTGGATTCCATGGTCGGTTCTTCTTCCTTTGTACCTTTTCCCCTGGATGCATGGGATTTCGTTCACTTGGCATCCTCTACCAGCTACTCGGGCTCCTATGTGGATTCTTACTACTCCTCCACATGTAATGTGGTTTGCTTATATTCTAGTGTGTTGATTTCATCCACATCCACCATTGTCAACATTTCACTGGTTCCTCCTTGTGGTCCCCATGTGCTACTCCAGGTGCTTCGTCTAGTTCTTCTTGGTGCTCCAACCCACAATGGTGACATGGTGGTTAAATTCAAACGACAAGCTCTCAATTCGACTGATGGTAGTGCAATTCCAAACTATCATTCTTCCACTCGACTCGATGTTTTTCTCCTTAGAAAAAATCACAATAGATCGGTTTTCCCCCCTCTTTTTGACTTTATATTGTGATGGGGAAATGACAGTTGTGTCGCATTAATACTTGTCACCTTTTCCCCTTTTCGTTATGTTTCCTCCACACGATACATTTTTACCCGTCAACCCTTCCTCTGCACGCCATTTTTTTGAAGCCTGGTTTTATTGCAATGCCTTGTTCCATATGCCTAGTCCTATTTTGTCGAGGCCCTCCATGTGCATTGAAATATTCTTATTTTTATCCTTTTTACTTTTTATGGCTTTTTTTTGTTTTTACTATCTACATAACTCTTTGTTGCGCGGTAAATTCCTAAGTACTAGGAGTTCGAATGTCCCTATATAACTTTAGTCGACTCCCATTGATCATTCCTCTGAGTTCTATACCCCCTAAATCTTCCAATTGTACAGCTCCCCCATATCTAACAATCTTCACTTCATATGGTCCCAACCAATGCATTCTGAATTTTCCTGAGTACCCTAGAAATTTACTGTCATACACCAAGACTAAGTCTCCTTCCTTGAAACTCTTCCTTTTAATATGTCTATCATTCCAATCTTTGTCCCTTGATTTATGTACTTCCTAGTAAAATACTGCTAGAACCCTATCTTCTTCCATCACCATCAATTGACTTAGCCTTTTTTGTACTGCGCCTCGTTCTTTCATGTTAGTGAGTGTTTCTACGAGTAGAATATGTACCAAAACTTCTAATGGAACCATTGCTTCTTGTCCATACACCAACCTGAATGGTGTGTGCCCTATAAAATTTTTGCATGTAGTCTTGTATGCCCATAATATTGATGGTATCTTCCATTCCCAATCATCCCTGTTGACATTGCAGATCTTTGTCAGTACATTCTCTAAAATCTTATTAAAGTCTTCTGTTGTTCCATTTTCTTGAGGGTGATATGGTGTACTCTTTTGATGATAGACTTCAAACTCCTCGGTCATAGCCTTGATAGTACTGTTAATGAAGTGAGTGCCTTGGTCACTCATCAGAATCCTTGGGCATCCAAATCTAGTGATCACTTGCTCAAACAACAAGTGTGGTGTTGTCTTTGCGTTGCAATATTTTACTGGTATTGCTTCTGCCCATATCCTTAATTACTTTGTCGCAGTAATGATATACCTTGTTCCCGACCTCTTTGCTGGTGGATTAATTGGTCCCACAAAATCGATTTCCCATTTTTTGAATACTTGCAAGGTTACTTGTGGTTTCAGGGGCATCTCGTCTCGTCTATTAGGTTTTCCAACCCTCTAACATACATCACATTTATGGCAGTAATCCTTTGCATATCTGTGAATGGTCTAGTACACATATTCTCAATATGTTGTCTGCACCCATCTTGTATAAGTGTCCTGCAATCAATTGATAGTCTGCAGCTCTGACTACCAGTTTTTTATTCTGCGCAGTGTTGGATGAATTCTTTGAATGTGGCTATGACTACTCTTGAGAATATTGTTGGTGCATTTTTCATTCCAAAAGGCATGATCGTGTACTGTTAGGACCCCCATTATGTGGAAAAAGTGGTCTTCTACCTATATTATGGGGCTATCTTGGTCTAATGGTAGTACGAGAATCCATTTATGAATGAGTATGCTTCTTGGCCTCCTACATTCTCTAATACCTCATCTGTAAAAGGGGTAGGGAAAGGGTCATGTAGGCAAGCATCATTAAGCTTCCTTAGGTCAACACATATCCTTATCCCTCCCTTATTCTTCTCTGAACTACCATAGGGCTTACCCATTCAGATTCCTCCACTAGTTTTATGATTCCAGCCTCCAACATTCTCTCAAATTCTTCTTTTACTTTCTATTTATATATTGGGTTTAGTCTTTATGGTCGTTGTCTGACTAATCTAGCATCATATTCGAGAGGTATCTTCATCTCTCCTATCTCTCCTCCTATGAATTTCATCTCTGTAAAGGTTGTTGGGAACATATCATTGTACTCACATAGTAACTCTGTTATGCTTTCTATTGTTTGCTCATCCCAGTAGTCTCCAATGTTGGCCATTTTGGGATTCTCAGTTGTCCCAATGTTGACTATATTCACCTTAATCGGTGCAACAAACACGTTTGATTCCAGAGGTAGACCTTCCACTCCTCTTTCACCTTCAACTTCTGTAATCTGAATGTTGTGCGGGTCATCTTTATCTGATGCTTCTTCCTGCACATGGTATCATGCCAATAGTTCTTTCACTGTCTTTTTGTTCTGTTGTTGATACTTTGTTATGAGTTCAACCTATGGTTATTGAATGAATATTACCCCTATGATATTTTTGAGTGTTGAATCTATGTTGGGTTTCTCATGTTCAAATGAGAAAGTGACTATAAAATTATGTTGTAACACTGTCCATTCTATAGTGCCTTTGCGTAGTTCCTAGTGCATATACCAATTTTCTGGAATCCCTTCCAGTGTGTGAATAAAGTGATGAGGCCATTCTTCTGGTGGTGTCATTTTCCATAGTGTTCTGCACTTCTCCAAGTGTTCTTTTGGTGTCCCCTGTTTCTCATATCTCTGCATCTAGTTGCTTCCCTGTCCTGCCCCAAATTCGATACACAACAGTCTCTTACATTGGCACCAATCCTTGAATGTCTCTTTGTGCGCACCCCACCGTCTTGCAAGTGTTTCCTTGATTGCTATATCTAGAGATAAGAGCCTCTGATTTTCTAACACTTCATATTCGTATCTTGTTAGGAATTTTTCTAAGTCATTCACCCAATGAGAGTTGGGAGGTTATATTCTCTCTGTATCTACCCATCTTACTACACGGTCTATTCTTACACACCTTCTTGTGGATACTTCATGTAATCTATGTTGTAAATTCTCCAGCCCTGTATCTGAATATGATGTGCATGATGTGATACTTCTCCAAATGAGTACCCCATCCATAGTTGGATTCACATAATCTTCTTCTCATGCGGTGGTTCTATATAACTGGTTAATTTCTTCTAGGTCTAAACAAGTGGGTTCTACAAACCTTTCTCCTTCAGGTGGATCCAATGGCACAATGAATCTGTACTCTCCTGACTCGAAATCCATCTTCCTCGTCTTTAGATTGATTATGGAATGATTATCAAATTTCCAATACAACCCAAGAAATGTTGGATAAGGTGTTGTACCATCCACAATTTATGTCACTTTGAAATCAACTTTAGTGTGCACTCCATCCATATCTACTGTCACACCCTTTAACCTTCCAATTGGTAGAACTCTGTGTTGATTTGCTAGTTTTATATGAACGGGTGAATATATGGGATCTACCATACATTGCCATGTATTCTTGGGTAGTACATTCACTTTAGAGCCTAAATCCAATATGATATCCCCCATGTTGAAATATCCAATGTTGGCGTTCAAAATGAATTCTCTGCTTGTTCTCCTCCTCGTATCAAAATGATTAACTATTTCTTTGTTTGAGCTTTCCATCTACTTTTGTGCTACAAATTTCTAACATATTTTGTAACACTTTCATAGATGATGGATCATTTAGTAGTTTAACACAGGATTGCAGAAAATGCTTTATGGTACTTACTTGTCCTATAGGTTATGCTTCATTAGTGTGATCCAGAGATGAAGGAATCTCGTACGTTGGTACGTCCTGAGTATACTGTGTAGTTGATGTGGATGCAATGTATGGCTTCAAGAATTGTTTTCTGGCTTGCTTGAATATCTCCTTTTCATTCTACACATTAAACTGCTTATGTGGTTCAATGTTCTTCTTTACCCATTGGTGTTGTGCTAGATCTTGTCTTACTACATCACCTCCTATCTTAGCTCCTCTGCGTGTAACTATGTTGATATTTCTTCCATCATCCCTTTCTTCTTTGTGGACTTGCAAGCTCATGGACTTGTGGACTCATGGACTCACGAAAGCATAAATCCAACACTTAAATTATTTTCATCTCCCAGCCTCCATGTACATACCACCATGGAAGTACACATCACTTGTCACCATGTCAAATGACACATGGCCCCTCCCCGCGTCATGGTGATATCATCGTACATAAAAATACCAAGCTTTTTCCAATTTCGCCTATTTTCAAAAATTCCAAAAATGCTCAAATTTGCCCAAAAATGGAATTCCTTCTTGGGGATTCATTAGATCTCTGTGCATAAGCTTAATACAACCAATTCAATCCATGTACATATACATTTGTACGCTTGTTTCAAATTCGACTCTTTCACTTTGAATTTGCCATTAATTAACTGCAGGAAGTTGGTTTTTTTGCCCATTTTCATTCCATTTCGCCATGGTTGCTCTGCAACCATTAAATTTATTCAATTTCAATCTAGTAAGCACAAATTCAACTTCTAGAGCATCCAATTACTTGGGTGCAAAGTCGGTCGACATTTTTGGCATGAAAGTTTCTTCAATTCCTTCATGAGTTGGGAATTTATTTAACCAATTTCACTCAGTCATCCATAACCTTAAGTTGAATTAAAATTCAACCAATTATAGGTCTAAATTTTCATAGATAGAGATTATAATCAAGAAAAACTCATCCTTGGACCAAATTTCCCAAATTCCCCAAGAATTTTAACAACATAAATTGGGGCTTTGGCCCAATTTCACTCAGTTTCTCTCGATTTCACCACGGAAACACCATAAACATTTTTGTCAAGACATTTGCAAATGAACTCTTCCTAACATTCTATCAAACAATTCACTTGCAAAATCTATAATTTCACTTCTGCGCTCTATTAAATGGCCCATGCAGGCTCAGTTTTGAAAGTTGGGCTTTGATACCACTTTGTAATGTCTCCATTACAGAAAGCTCAACAAAATTTTCTTGGATACCACTTTGTAACATACCCAACCATTGAGGTTGGGCCATGCCAAGAGAAATTACTAATTTTGATCAAATTACAATAAATAATAAATTCTACATATGAATGGAGTTAAGCGGAAATAATAATAACATGCATGAAAAAATAACAATTAATATATATTGAATCGAACAATAGAGATTCCATGACATAAAATAATAATTGCACAAACACGGTAATTGAAATAAGCACATGAATAACACTTATCTTAGGAAATAAACACCAACTACATGCAAACCTTCCACGTTCCTCCCACCTTAGAATGCACCGCTCATAACTCTCAACAGTGGTTCAACCCCAAGATGGGGATAAATTCCATCTGGGTAAAAGGTTTCTAACCAGGTTAAGGTCTCCTTAATATCATACAAACTCAGACACAGGTGCCAAATCAAACTAACAACCTACAGTCTCTCATTCCCCACATGGCTATCCCACCCAGGAACTGTGCCCCTTCTTTGCTCAACAATCCTTCGGCTACCCCACTTCCTTTTCAAGGCTTCAACAACAAGCTGGACAAGAAGTCTCAAAGCCATGTAGCTATAGTTTTTCCACCTTGGGAAATCAATTCCCAGAATTTCTCTCACCTTGAGAGAATTCTCATGGGCTTGACAACCTGCTTCTTCTTTTCCACGGGCTTGACAACCCATTTCTTCAATCCGACGGGCTTGACAACCCACTTCTTCAATCCAAATCATGATCTAACCAATACAAGTACAAGTTAATTGTTACAGTCTAGCACTGTTGGGTACGACTCAAATATGCCTCTGTGAAGGAGTAATCATCCCTCTTTCGCACTATGTCCCCAAATATATACATGTGTCTTTTAAGACACTTGGCACCCAAGGGACTCCATTGTCCCTACTTTAGAGCTTAGGATATATTCATATCCATTACTTTATATTTAAGGAATCTTAATATAATATTCCATTGGGATTAATCCCCCTAGCTTAGCCCCTTCCTAGAATCTTAGCACCGCTTTCCCTTTCTAGTGGATTTTATCCCCCCATACTTATTTATGGGTTGGCCTGCAACAGTGATGTACTTTATTAATAATATGAGTGTTTACATATTACAAAAATAGGCTCACTAGCCTTTAGAATCTAGGATCTTTGGCCTAATAACCACATAAGCCTTCTGGCCTATAACAACCTGGATCACCAGCCTATAAAACATTTACATTTATATGTACAATTGGATTTCAGCCTAGGGTTGTTAAAAAGAGTATGTGTGGGGTCGATGGATGTCATTAATCGCTTGAGAAGATATAATCCCTAAGCAATTAACCATTAAACTAACTAACCACTAAGCCCCAAATCCCTTATCCCTTGACCCTTAATCCCTTAAAATATAACCCATAACCCCTTAAACCTTGACCCTTAATCCCTAGACCCCAAATCCCTAAATCCCCTAATCCCCAAAGACCCTATCCAATTAAGACCCAACAAATCAACAAATTAACTATTTAGGCATAATAAGCGTTAAATTAGAAGCCAAATAGGAAGTCAAACTAGAAGATAAAAAGGAAGGTAAGATGGATGCTAACCATGAAGCTAAAAATGAAGCTAAGTTGGATGCTAACTAGGAAGCTAAAATGGAAGCTAAAGTAGAAGCTAAACTCAAAGCTAAACTCGAAGCTACACTTGGTGCTAACTTGGGTGCTAAATAGGGTGGAAAAATGGGTGCTAAAGTAGGCACTAAAGCAGGCGATAAATCAAGAGATAAAAAGAGGTGCTAAGTTAGGCACTAAATTAGGAGATATTAACACCTAATTTAGCTTCAAATTTTGTTGCTTTGTGCAAATAATGCCCAAAATAGCACCATCCCAATAAATAACACCGAATTTTGCAAAAAAGTGGAGAAAATTACATTAAAAGAGATAGTGGAAGCAAAAAAGGAAGCTAATCACATGGTTTTATTATAGTATCTCTTGGATTTTCCTCTTGCACAAGCACAAGTGCATATCGAAAAACATTATTCCACCATGGGGGAAATCTATCACACTCTAGCTTTCCCTTGTTGGGTTTCTCCTACTTCGTCCTAGCTATCATTCTTGGGTTGACCCAGGTTCAGGTCCTTATTTGGTTTCAAACAAAACCATCCTTAAAAATATTGGCCCTCTTGGTAACCTAGAAGGAAACATAGTGCACAACATGCACTGCGTAATCTCACCTGAGATAGTCTTATGGGTGGATGTAACACTCAGATTCTTGGAGCCTGGGAATGAATGGAGATCTGCGATTAACCTCGGTGACCTTTAATCATTCACTAGTTCATACATGTATATTTATTTCACTGCCATTCTTACTCATGCATGTAAAATATCAGATCTCACTAATTCCTTCATTCATTTATCTAACATCTAATCATCAACATCAAAGAATATACATAACATTTAGTCACACAATGCAGGCTCTACTGTGGTTCACTCCTCCTAGGCTACGTCCAAAAAGATTTGGCTATTATTGTATTTCATTATTTTGGTTCTACACTACAACACCTCACACATTACAACTCTCTAGCAAAACAGGTCGAGGTCTTACAATGAGGCGGACTAGATCGCACTAGGCTCCTCAACCTATGATCTACCCCTCAAGGTCTACCTTAATCCCTCTCCCCAGCTCAACAAATTACAAAATTATATAAGACTTACAACAACAACTACTAACAATGTTCGGACACGCTAACATCCAAACAACTCTAAACCCCTTACCTAGACCTCCTAGGTGCCTATTTATACATATTTCTAGCTTACCAACCATTAAATTCTCTTACCAAATCCCTAACCCTATCCTGGCTAGCTATTCTTGCATGTGTGCCTCGCATGCCTTCCTCTTCTACATGAACATTTGTTTTACACGTGTTGATCCTTCTACATGTGCATTCACCTCCCACATCATGCCTTTCCCTCAAAGCTGGTCTGCACCCAACAAGCCCCCAACATTGACATCATGAATCGTCCCGAGTCACTGCCTAATTCTCGTGTCTTCCACTACTTGTTCCAATGCTTCGTACATGTCTACTATCCATTAGAATTTCTCTTGAGCATGGTTTCTCTTTGTTGGCATGGCTTCGACCACCTATGTAGTGACTAGCATTCTTAAGATCTCGCCCCCATCCAATCCTATATGTTTGAGGCATGCTTTTGCCGCATCGATTTCCATGACCAACTGTTCTTTGTGCATGTACCATTTTTTCTTCTTCCTGAAGGTTCTTCATTTCTACGACCGTCTTGCTCTTCTCTAGCAGTGACATTGTCCTTTGTCATTGCTTGAAATTTTCCATTGTTGCATGAAATTTATCTTCCTTTCCTTCCAGCTCTTGTAGGATCCCATATTCTAAAAGTTGGGACCATATATGGCCTCTCTTTGCCAACAGTTCTGCCACCCTATGTATGTTCTATGCAATGTTTTCTGTAGTGGTTGTTGCATCTTTATCTCTTTGCGCTCGAACTGCTGGCGGAGTCGTAGGTACTGCACACTCCTCCAGTTCCTTTATCTTCTCTTTATATTGTTGTATATTTTGTGCTATCCTGGTTATCTTCCCCTCCGAAGATATTTCCTCTGATACTGTGTCCTTTGAGATAGCTTGAAATACTGTGCCTATCTGGGTCTCCATCTGGTCTACTTTTTGATGTGTTATCTCTTTCCTCTTCCCTTCATGCATGATGGCTTCCTTCAATACCATATTTTCTTCCTACGCTATTTGTATATTTGTCATGTGAGACCATGATCTGGACGGAATCTCTTGCATGACGCTAACCTGTAACTTATGCAACACCTTTGTTGGTATCTTGGGCATCACCAAGCCTAACATTTTGATATCCTTCATGTGATTTTGCATCGTTTCCTCATCGATGAACAACATATCTAGTGTTATGATAAAATTAGCACTTCCCTGTTCTATGATTTGTATTGTTTCTCCGATAGGTACTCCTTCTCTTACTGGCATCGGTTTGTCCTTTTGTTGTTGTTCCACCTTGATCCTCAACTGTTCTAGCATAGTTTTTACCTCTTGTACCTATTCTAAAATTGAAGCTCAATGGTTTTATTCATTTTCCCATACTTCTAACAATCGATATTATATTGTCTTGGATATCATCTCTACGTCGTCTGATGTCAGTGACATTTTCATTTGTTTCCTGTGGGCCTTTGCTTTCTTCCTAGCACCAATTACTTGCTCCATTGTTCTCTTTCTTTGGGCATCTAGCTGTTCATATGCTTCAGGCATCTGTGTATCCATGCTGGTATCCTCCTCAACTTCTTCATCCATGGTTACATCTTGTGCCTCTGTCTTCATGTCCTCTACACTCACCTGTCCTATCAGTCCTCCCGGTGCCTGCTCTATAGCCTATGGACCTTGTGTAGGACCACGCTATGACTTCTTTTGTGTCCTAGTCTTCTTTTGAATAGAGCTATTTTCCCCCACTGTACCTATTGTTGTTTTCTTTTTCTAGCTAGTGCCATTCTGGCCTATCTGTTGCACGGGGACTGTGCTACCCTGTGGTTGGAATTGTAATGGTGGAATTTCTCTTGGAATCTCTGGTACTTTCCAATCCTCGAGCCACTCTTGGACCTCCATGTGGATGTTCTGCATCATCACACAGTACTTCAGTTGGAACCACTCCTTGGTTGGGTTCTTATTTGAATGTAGCCACATGCTGTGACATGATGCGTGGAAATTCACTATCTGTATATATTCTTGGAGATATTTTGGTGAGATCCTCCATGTATCTGCCACACTCTTAAGAATCTATGTTAAGTACTACACGAACATGTCATTGTTTATTTTATTTACCTTTGGATCTATTGTGCTTCACAACGATTTGTAGCGTGTTGTGCCACGTTTTCTTGTCCTTGTCAAGAACATCATATATGTCATTTTGTGCCATCCCATAAGTGCAATGACAATGAGTAACCACAAATAGTGGAACTCAGATCCCTAATATTGCACATCCTTATAGTCTTCTAGGAATGAGTTGAGTAGGTACAGGCCCCAACTCATCGAACTCCCTTTGCGCACTGCGTTGCAACTTCTACTACTCATGTGAGCACTTCTTCTTTTTATCACTTGCACATTAATTTGCAACCAAGCAATCTGGTTGCAAATCAATTCGCAGGATCATTGATTTCATTGATCATGATTCCTCTGTTCCCCCTCTCTGTGCCATACTTCACTTTAATCTCATCAGAGATGGCCTTTTCCCCAGTCTTCTCTTCTAGGTATTACTCTGACTTCTCCCCATCTGTGGGTAGCCCTATAATCTCTGCGATGAGGTCAACATTGATCGATATTGGCCTGTCCATCCATAGGATGCCTCCATGCACCCTTGCTATCAACTATTTAACACATGCATTTATATATTTTCGACGCTCAAAGTGCAGTATGTCTAAGAGGTTCATTATGCCTGTGTTGTACAGGCCTAGGATCCATTGTAAAGGCCTCAACAAATCCACTCCTGATGGGCCCTCTCCCCTGATCTCTAGGTAGCTTTGTGCTGCCAAATCTGGGAACTTTGTGGCATCCAAGACATCGTGTTCAGATTATTTAATTCCATAGAATGCTCCTACCATGTTATCCCCAATTTTCAATTCATTAGGAATTTTCTACATTACTATACTTAGCTCTGCTTGAGTGCGTTGAACGCCCTGTGTACTGGTTCTTGATCTCATCTTCTTTTTCCATTGTGGTGATGGTACATCCCCCTCTTGCTCGGTTTCCTGCACTGGTTCTAGCTCCAGGCCTTACTATGTGGAGTCCATGGTTAGTTCTACTTCCTTTGGCCCTTTTCCCCAAGATGTTGTGGATTTTGTTCACTTGGCATCCTCTACCAACTCCTCGGGCTCCTGTGTGGATTCTTGCTACTCCTCCACATGAAATGTGGTTTTCTCATATGCGAGTGTTTGGATTTCATCCACATCCACCACTATTGACATTTTACTGGTTCCACCTTGTGGTCCCCGTGTGCTACTCTAGGCGCTTCATCCAGTTCTTCTTGGTGCTCCAACCCGCGGTGGTGACCTGGTGGTTAAAATAAAATGACAAGCTCTCAATTCGATGAATGGTAGTGCAATTCCACACTATCATTCTTCTGCTCAAATCATGTTTTTATCCTTAGAAAAAATCACAATGGGTCGGTTTTCCCCTGTCTTTCCGACTTTATAGCGTGATGGGGAAATGACAGTTGTGTCACATTAATACTTGTCATCTTTTACCCTTTTCGTTATGTTCCCTGCATGCGGTACATTTCGTTATGTTCCTCTGCACTCACTTGTCCTATCAGTCCTCTCGGTGCCTGCTCTATAGCCTATGGACCCTGTGTAGGACCATGCTATGACTTCTTTTGTGTCCTAGTCTTCTTTTGAATGGAGCTACTTTCCCCCACTGTACCTATTGTTGTTTTCTTTTTCTGGCTAGTGCCATTCTGGCCTATCTGTTGCGCGGGGACTGTGCTACCCTGTGGATGGACTTGTATTGGTGGAATTTCTCTTGGAATCTCTGGTACTTTCCAATCCTCAGGCCACTCTTGGACCTCCATGTGGATGTTCTGCATCGTCACACAATACTTCAGTTGGAACCACTCCTTGGTTGGGTTCTTATTTGAATGTAGCCACATGCTGTGACATGATGCGTGGGAATTCGCTATCTGTATATACTCTTGGAGATATTTTGGTGAGATCCTCCATGTATCTGCCACGCTCTTAAGAATCTATGTTAAGTACTACACGAACATGTCATTGTTTATTTTATTTACCTTTGGATCTATTGTGCTTCACAACGATTTGTAGCGTGTTGTGCCACGTTTTCTTGTCCTTGCCAAGAACATCATATATGTCAGTTTGTGCCATCCCATAAGTGCAATGACAATGAGTAACCACAAATAGTGGAACTCAGAGCCCCAGTATTGAACATCCTTACAGTCTTCTAGGAATGAGTTGAGTAGGTACGGACCCCAGCTCATCGAGCTCCCTTTGTGCACAGCGCTGCAACTTCTACTATTCATGCGAGCACTTCTTCTTTTTACCACTTGCACATTAATTCGCAACCAAGAAATCTAGTTGCAAATCAATTCGTAGGATCATTGATTTCATTGATCATGATTCTTCTGTTCCCCCTCTCTGTTCCATACTTCACTTTAATCTCATCAGAGATGGCCTTTTTCCGAGTCTTCTCTTCTAGGTATTACTCCGACTTCTCCCCATCTGTGGGTAGCCCTATAATCTCTGTGATGAGGTCAACATTGATCGGTACTGGCCTGTCCATCCATAGGATGCCTCCATGCACCCTTGCTATCAACTATTTAATACATGCATTTATATATTTCCGACACTCAAAGTGCGTTATGTCTAAGAGGTTCATGATACTTTTGTTGTATAGGCCTAGGATCCATTGTAAAGGCCTCAACAATTTTGCTCCTGATGGGCCCTCTCCCCTGCTCTCTAGGTAGCTTTGTGCTACCAAATCTGGGAGCTTTGTGGCATCCAAGACATCATGTTCAGATTATTTAATTCCATACAATGCTCCTACCATGTTATCCCCAATTTTCACTTCATTAGGAATTTTCTACATTACTATACTTAGCTTTGCTTGAGTGCGTTGAACGCCCTGTGTACTGGCTCTTGATCTCATCTTATTTTTCCATTGTGGTGATGGTACACCCCCCTCTTGCTCAGTTTCCTACACTGGTTCTAGCTCTAGGCCTTAGTGCATGGAGTCCATGGTCGGTTTTTCTTCCTTTGGCCCTTTTCCCCTAAATAGAGCGGATTTTGTTCACTTGGCATCCTCTACCAGCTCCTTGGGCTCCTGTGTGGATTCTTGCTACTCCTCCACATGTAACGTGGTTTTCTCATATGCGAGTGTTTGGATTTCATCCACATCCACCACTATCGATATTTCACTGGTTCCACCTTGTGGTCCCCGTGTGCTACTCCGGGTGCTTCGTCCAGTTTTTCTTGGTGCTCCAACCCGCGGTGGTGACCTGGTGGTTAAAATCCAATGATAAGCTCTTAATTCGACGAATGGTAGCGCAATTCCACACTATCATTCTTCTGCTCAAATCGATGTTTTAATCCTTAGAAAAAATCACAATGGGTCAGTTTTCCCCCGTCTTTTTGACTTTATAGCGTGATGAGGAAATGACAGTTGTGTCGCATTAATACTTGTCATATTTTACCCTTTTCGTTATGTTCCTTGCGTACAGTACATTTTGTTATGTTCCTCTGCACTCACCTATCCTATCAGTCTTCCCGGTGCCTGCTCTATAGCCTATGGAACCTGTGTAGGACCACACTATGACTTCTTTTGTGTCCTAGTCTTCTTTTGAATGGAGCTACTTTCCCCCACTGTACCTATTGCTGTTTTCTTTTTCTGGCTAGTGCCATTCTGGCCTATCTGTTGTGCGAGGGCTATGCTACCCTATGGCTGGACTTGTGTATTGGTGAAATTTCTCTTGGAATCTCTGGTACTTTCCAATCCTTGGGCCACTCTTGGACCTCCATGTGGATGTTCTACATCGTTACATAGTACTTCAGTTGGAACCACTCCTTGTTTGGGTTCTTATTTGAATGTGTCCACATGCTGTGACATGATGCATGGAAATTCGCTATCTGTATATACTCTTGGAGATATTTTAGTGAGATCCTCCATGTATCTGCCATGCTCTTAAGAATCTATGTTAAGTACTACAAGAACATGTCATTGTTTATTTTATTTACCTTTGGATCTGTTGTGCTTCACAACAATTTGTAGTGTGTTGTGCCACGTTTTCTTGTCCTTGTTAAGAACATCATATATGTTAGTTCATGCCATCCCATAAGTGCAATGACAATGAGTAACCACAAATAGTGGAACTCAGAGCCCCAGTATTGCACATCCTTATAGTCTTCTAGGAATGAGTTGAGTAGGTACGGGCCCCAGCTCATTGAGCTACCTTTGCGCACTGTGCTGCAACTTCTACTACTCATGCAAGCACTTCTTCTTTTTAGCACTTGCACATTAATTTGCAACCAAACAATCTGGTTGCAAATCAATTCATAGGATCATTGATTTAATTGATCATGATTCCTCTGTTCCCCCTCTCTGTGCCATACTTCACTTTAATCTCATTAGAGATGGCCTTTTCCCGAGTCTTCTCTTCTAGGTATTACTCCAACTTCTCCACATCTGTGGGTAGCCCTATAATCTCTGTGATGAGGTCAACATTGATCGGTACTAGCCTGTCCATCCATAGGATGCCTCCATGCACCCTTGCTATCAATTGTTTAACACATGCATTTATATATTTTCGATGCTCGAAGTGCGGTATGTCTAAGAGGTTCATGATACCTGTGTTGTGCAGGCCTAGGATCAATTGTAAAGGCCTCAACAATTCCGCTCCTGATGGGTCCTCTCCCCTGCTCTCTAGGTAGCTTTGTGCTACCAAATCTGGGAACTTTGTGGCATCCAAGACATCGTGTTCAGATTATTTAATTCCATAGAATCCTCCTACCATGTTATCCCCATTTTTCACTTCATTAGGAATTTTCTACATTACTATACTTAGCTCTGCTTGAGTGCATTGAACGCCCTGTGTACTGGTTCTTGATCTCATATTCTTTTTCCACTGTGGTGATGGTACACCCCCCTCTTGCTCGGTTTCCTACACTAGTTCTAGCTCCAGGCCTTACTGCATGGAGTCCATGGTCGGTTCTGCTTCCTTTGGCCCTTTTCCCCTAGATGCAACAGATTTTGTTCACTTGGCATCCTCTACCAGCTCCTCGGGCTCCTGTGTGGATTCTTGCTACTCCTCCACATGTAATGTGGTTTTCTCATATGAGAGTGTTTGGATTTCATCCACATCCACCACTATCGATATTTCACTGGTTCCACCTTGTGGTCCCCGTATGCTACTCCGGGTGCTTCATCCAATTCTTCTTGGTGCTCCAACCCGTGGTGGTGACCTGGTGGTTAAAATCAAATGACAATCTCTTAATTCGATGAATGTTAGCACAATTCCACACTATCTTTCTTCCGCTCATTTTATCCTTAGAAAAAATCACAATGGGTCAGTTTTCCCTCGTCTTTCCGACTTTATAGCGTGACGGGGAAATGACAGTTGTGTCGCACTAATACTTGTCATATTTTACCCTTTTCGTTATGTTCCCTACGTGCGGTACATTTTTACCCATTAACCCTTCTTATGCATGTCGTGTTTTTGAACCCTGGTTTTCTTGCAGTGCCTTGTTCCATTTTCCCAATCCTATTCTATCGAGGCCCTCCATGTGCATTGAACTATTCTTATTTTTATCCTTTTTACTTTTTATGGCTTTTTTTTTTTTTACTATCTATGTAACCCTTTACTACGTTGTAACTTCCTAAGTAGTAGGAGTTCAAATGTCCCTCTACAACTTCATTCGAATCCCATTGATCATTCCTCTGAGTTCTATACCTCCTAAATCTTTCAATTGTACAACTCCCCCATATCTAACAATCTTCACTTCATATGGTCCCAATCAATGCATTCTGAATTTTTCTGGGTGCTGAAGAAATTTACTGTCATACACCAAGACTAGGTCTCCTTCCTTGAAATTCTTCCTTTTAATATGTCTATCATGCCATGCTTTGTCCCTTGCTTTATGTACTTCCTAGTAAAATCCTACTAGAATCCTATCTTCTTCCATCACCATCAGGTGACTTAGCCTTTTTTGTATTGCGCCTCATTCTTTCATGTTAGTGATTGCTGCTATGCGTATACTAGGTTCCAAAACTTCTAATGGAACCATTGCTTCTTGTCCATACACCAACCTGAATGGTGTGTGTCATGTCAATGTTTTTTATGTAGTCTTTTATTCCCATAATACTCTTGGTATCTTCAAGTCCCAATCAACCCTATTCACATTGCAGATCTTTGTTAGTACATTCTCTAAAATCTTATTAAAGTCTTTTGTTGTTCCATTTTCTTGAGGGTGATATGATGTGCTCTTTTGATGATAGACTTCAAACTCCTCGGTCATAGCCTTGATAGTACTTTTAATAAAGTGAGTGCCTTGGTCACTCATCAAAATCCTTGGGCATCCAAATCTAGTGATCACTTGCTCAAAAAGGAAGCATGTTGTTGTCTCTGTGCTGCAATATTTTACTACTATTGCTTATTCCCATATTGTTAAGTACTCTGTTGCATTAATGACATACCTTTCTCTTGACCTCTTTGCTGGTGGATTAATTGGTCCCAAAAAATTGATTTCCCATTTTTTGAATACTTGCAAGGTTACTTGTTGTCTCAGGGGAATCTCGTCTCGTCTATTAGGTTTTCCAACCCTTTGACATACATCACATTTCTGGCAGTAATCCTTTGCATCTCTGTGAATGGTCTAGTACACATATTCTCAAGATGTTGTATGCACCCATATTGTATAAGTGTCCTGCAATCAATTCATAGTTTGCAGCTCTAACTACCAGTTTTTTATTCTGCGCAGAGTTGAATTCTTGTGGCGTGTTCACTGTACTCAAGTATTGAATGATGTCAGCAAAATATTCATCAACTACTTGTACTAAAAATAACTGTGCATCGGGTAATTTGTCCTCTAAGGTCATATGTTCTTCTCGGTTAGTGATCCTTGACAAATGATCAGGTCATGCATTGAACTTCCCTAGTCTGACTATCACTTTGTAGTCAAATTCCTCAAACAAGAGTAACCATCTACAAATTATGCCCCCCAACACTAGCTTATTGACTAGGTATTTGAGGGAAGAATGGTCTGTGAACATTTTAAAGTGTTTCCCAAGTAGGTAGTGTCTGAAATATTGTAGTGCATATACCATTTCTAAGCCTTCCCTTTCCGCAGTATTGTAGTTCTTCTCTGACTCTGACAATTTTATGCTTGCAAATTCAATAGGATGGTCTAACTCTCCTACTCCTGGTTGCACCAAAATAGCTCCAAGTGCTATCGCTAATGCATCTACATGCAAATGGTTTGTCTTTTCCCAATCTGGGAATACTAGTATTGGTGTTGTTACCATTTTCTATTTTAGAGTGTCCAATCCTTTTTGACAATCCTCATTCCACTGAAATTTACTATCTTTCCTCAACAGTCTCTCCATCGGGGCAGTGATTTGTGCATACCCTTTTATGAATTTCCTGTAGTATCCTGTGTGTCCCAATGTTTCTCTCAACTGATGTATTGATTTAGGTGGTGGTAAATTGACAATCACTGCAATCTTTGCAGGATATACCAACAAGCCTTGTTTGCACACTATATGACACAATATTATCCCAAAAGGTGTCCCAAAGATGGACTTCTTGATATTTAATGATATCTGCCACTGTCTGCATCTTTCCAACATCAAACTTAATACCTATACATGGTCTTTAAATAGACTGTAGACTTTCCAATCATCCAGATATACCTCTAAAAAATGGTGGATGAATTCTTTGAATGTGGCTATGACTACTCTTGAGAATATTGCTGGTGCATTCTTCAGTCCAAAATGCATGAATTTGTACTGTTAGGACCCCCATTCTGTGGAAAAGTGGTCTTGTACCTATCTTATGGGGCTATCTTGATCTAATGGTAGCCTGAGAATCCATTTATGAATGAGTATGCTTTGCGGCCTCCTACATTCTCTAATACCTCATCTATAAAAGGGGTAGGGAAAGGGTCATGTAGGAAAGCATCATTCAGATTCCTCAGGTTGACACATATCCTTATCCCTCCCTTCTTCTTCTCCTAAAATACCATAGGGATTACCCATTCATATTCCTCCACTAGTTCTATGATTCTAGCCTCCAACATTCTGTCAAATTCTGCTTTTACTTTCTGTTTATATATTGGGTTTAGTCTATATGGTCGTTGTCTAACTAATATAGCATTATATTTGAGAGGTATATTCATCTCTCCTATCTCTCCTGCTATGCCTTTCATCTTTGTAAATTTTGTTGGGAACAAGCCATTGTACTCGCGCAGTAACTCTGCTATTCTTTCTACCATTTGCTCATCCCAGTGTTCTCCAATGTTGGCCATTTTGGGATTCTAATTTGTTCCAATGTTGACTATCTTCACCTTGATCAATGCAACAAATACTTTTGATTCTAGAGGTGGACCTTCCACTCCTCTTTCACCTTCAAATTCTATAATCTGAATGTTTTGCGGGTCATCTTCATCTGATG
This sequence comes from Picea mariana, assembly GCA_032191745.1. Lineage (NCBI taxonomy): Eukaryota > Viridiplantae > Streptophyta > Pinopsida > Pinales > Pinaceae > Picea > Picea mariana. The sequence continues at coordinate 68,864 of JASDQU010109564.1, read as the reverse complement.
CTTCTTCCTACACATGGTAGCATGACAATAGTTCTTTCACTGTCTTTATGTTCCGTTGTTGATACTTTGTTATGAGTTCAACCTCTAGTTATTGAATGAATATTACCCCCCCCGATATTTTTGAGTGTTGAATCTATTTTGGGTTTCTCATGTTCAAATGAGAAAGTGACTATAAAATTATGCCGTAACATTGTCTGTTCTGCAGTGCCTTTGCGTAGTTCCTGGTGCATATACCAATTTGTTGGAATCCCTTCCAATGTGTGAATAAAGTGATGAGGCCATTCTTCTGGTGGTGTCATTTTCCATAGTGTTCTTCACTTCTCCAAGTGTTTTTTTTGTGTCCCATGTCTCTCATATCTCTGCAACTATTTTCTTCCTTGTCCTACGCCAAATCTGATGCGCAATAGTCACTTACATTGGTACCAATCCTTGAATGTCTCTATGTGCGCACCCCACCATCTTGCAGGTGTTTCCTTGATTGCTATATCTAGAGCTAAGAGCCTCTGATTTTCTAAAACTTCATCTTCATATCTTGTTAGGAATTCTTCTAAGTCATTCACCCAATGAAAGCTGGGAGGTTATGTTATCTCTATACCTACCCATCTTACTGCGTGGTCTATTCTTGCACACCTTATTGTGGAGACTTCATGTAATATCTGCTGCCAATTCTCCAGCCCTGTATCTAAGTATGATGTGCATGATGTGATAGTTCTCCAAATGAGTACCCCATCTACAGTTGGATTCACATAATCTTCTTTTCACGTGGTGGTTTTGTATAACTGGTTAATTTCCTCTAGGTTTAAACAAGTGGGTTCTACAAACCTTTCTCCTTCAGATGGATCCAATGGCACAATGAATCTGTACTCTCCTGACTTGAAAGCCATCTTCCTCGTCTTCATATTGATTATGAAATGATTATCAAATGCCCAATCCAAGCCAAGAAATGTTGGATAAGGTGTTGTACCATCCACAATTTATGTCACTTCGAAATCAGCTTTAGTGCGCACTCCATCCATATCTACTGTCACACCCTTTAACCTTCCAATTGGTAGAACCCTGTGTTGATTTGCTAGTTTTCGATGAACGAGTGAATATCCTAATGTGGGATATACCATACATTTCCATTTTGTTTTGGGTAGTACATTCACTTTAGAGCCTAAATCCAGTATGATATCCCCCATGCTGAAATCTCCAATGTTGGCGTTCAATTTGAATTCTCTACTTGTTTTCCTCCTCGTATGCAAATGATTAACTATTTCTTTGTTGGAGCTTTCCATCTACTTTTGTGCTACAAATTTCTAACATATTTTGTAACACTTTCACAAATGATGGATCATTTAGTAGTTTAACACAGGATTGCAGAAAATCCTTTATGGTAATTATTTATCCTATAGGCTATGATTCATTAGTGTGATCCAGCGATGAAGGAATCACGTACGTTGGTATGTCCTGAGTATATTGTGTAGTTGATGTGGATGCAATGTCCGGCTTCAAGAATTATTTTATGGCTTGCTTGAATATCTCCTTTTCATTATGCGCATCAAACTGCTTATGTAGTTTAACGTTCTTCTTTACCCATTGGTGTTGTGTTGGATCTTGTATTACTACGTCATCTCCTATGTTATCTCCTCCGTGTGTAACTATGTTGATATTTCTTCCATCATCCCTTGCTTCTTTGTGAACTTGCGAGCTCACGGACTTGCAGACTCGTGGACTCATGAAATCATAAATCCAACACTTAGATTATTTTCATCTCCCAGCCTCCATGTACATACTACAATGGCAGTACACTTCACTTCTCACCATGTCATATGACACGTGGCCCCTCCCCGCATCATGGTGATATCAACATACAAAAAAATACCAATTTTTTTCTAATTTCACCTATTTTCTAAAATTTGAAAAATGCTCAAATTTGCCCAAAAATGGAATTCCTTCTTGGGTCTTCATTAGATCTCTGTGAATAATATTACTACAACCAATTAACACCATGTACATATACATGTGTACGCTTCTTTCAGATTCGACTCTTTCACTTTGAATTTGCCATTAATTAGCTGCAGGAAGTTCATTTTTTTGCCCAATTTCATTCCATTTCACCATGGTCGCTATGCAACCATTAAATTCATTCAATTTCACTCCAGTAAACACAAATTAAACCTCTAGAGCCACAAATTACTTGGGTGAAAAGTCAGTCAACATTTCTGGCATGAAAGTTTCTTCAATTCCTTCATGAGTTGGGAATTTATTTAACCAATTTCACTCAGTCATCCATCACCTTAAGTTGACTTCAAATTCAACCAATTATATGTCTGAATTTTCTTAGATAGAGATTAGAATCAAGAAAAACTCATCCTTGGACCAAATTTCCCAAATTCCCCAGGAATTTTAACAACATAAATTGGGGCTTTGGCCCAATTTCACTCGGCTACTCCCGATTTCACCACGTAAAAACCGTAAACATTTTTTTCAATCCATTTGCAAACGAACTCTTCCTGAAATTCTGTCAAACAATTCACTTTCAAACTCTATAATTTCACTTCTACGTTGTATTAAATGGCCCATGCAGGCTCAGTGTTGAAAGCTGATCTTTTATACCACTTTGTAATGTCCCCATTAGAGACAACTCAACAAACATTTCTTGGATACCACTTTGTAACGTACATAACCACCGAGGTTGGGCCATGCCAAGAGAAATTACTATTTCTGATAAAATTACATTAAATAATAAATTCTACATATGAACGGAGTTAAGAGGAAATAATCACAACATGCATGCAAAAATAACAATTAATATATATAGAATTGAACAATAGAGATTCCATGACAGAAACTAATAATTGCACAAACACAGTAATTGAAATAATCACATGAATAACACTTATCTCAGGAAATAAACACCAACTGCATGCAAACCTTCTATGTTCCTCCTAGCCTTAGAACGCACTGCTCATAACTCTAAAAAATGGTTCACCCTTGAGATGGGGGTAAAATCCACTTGGGTAAAGGGTTTCTAAGCAGGCTAAGGTCTCTTTAATAGCATACAAACTCAGACACAGGTGCCAACTCAAGCTAACAACCTATAGTCTCTCATTCCCCACATGGCTATCCCACCCAGGAAGTGTGCCCCTTCTCTTCTCAACAATCCTTCTACCCAACTTCGTTTTCAAGGCTTCAACAACAGGCCGGATAAGAAGTCTCAAAGCCATGTAGCTACAGTTTTCCACCTTGGGAAATCAATTCCCAGAATTTCTCTCACCTTGAGAGAATGAGAGAATTCTCACGGGCTTGACAACCCAATTCTTCTTTTCCACAGGCCTGACAACCCGTTTCTTCATTCTGACGAACCTGACAACCCGCTTCTTCAATCCAACTCCTGAGCTAACCAATACAAGTACATGTTCCTTGATATAGTCCAACACCATTGGGTACGACTCAAAGATACCTATGTGAAGGAATAATTATCCCTCTTTCGCACTATGTCCCCAAATATATGCATGTGTATTTTAAGACACTTGGCACCCAAGGGACTCCCTTGTCCCTACTTTTATGGATGATTTTAAGGATGGAAATTTATTTTAAAATGTAGAAACCTTGGCGAATATTACTAATCCTTCATAGGTCAACTATAAATGTTTGGTGATATTTTTTAAAAAATATTCAAATTTATAAGTATTTTATATAGTTTTTATAAAATTTTGGCAATTTTTAAGGTAAAATAATTTTATTTTATAGAATTTGGGCGAATCATTTTTAAAATAGCGAATCTCGTTTTTGGAAAAAGCATGGAAAATTAGCCCATGAGCGAAATTTAGCCCCTAAAATCATCCCTGCCTACTTTAGAACTTAGGATATATTCATATCCATTACTTTATATTTAAGGAATACTAATATAATATTCCATTGGGATTAATCCCCCTAGATTAGCCCCTTCCTAGACTCTTATCACCCCTTTCCCTTTCTAGTGTATTTTATCCCCCCATACTTATTTTTGGGTTGGTCTGCAATAGTGATATACTTTACTAATAATATGAGTGTTTACATATTACAAAAATAGGCTCACTGGCCTTTATCATCTAAGCTCTCTGGCTTAATAACCACATAAGCCTTTTGGCCTATAACAACCTGGATCACTAGCCTATAAAACATTTACATTTAAATGTACAATTGGGGTTCAGCCTAGGGGTATTACAAAGAGAATGTGCGGGGTTGATGCATGTCATTAATACCTTGACCAGATATAATCCCTAAGAAATTAACCATTAAAATACCTAACCACTAAGCCCCAAATCCATTATCCCTTGATCCTTAATCCCTTAAAATATAACCCTTAATCCCTAGACCCCAAATCCCTAAATCCCCTAATACCCATAGCCCCTATCCAATTAAGCCCCAACATCTCAACAAATTAACTATTTAGGAATAGTAAGCGTTAAATTGGAAGCCAAATAGGAAGTCAAACTATAAGCTAAAAAGGAAGCTAAGCTGGATGTTAACCATGAAGCTAAAAAGGAAGCTAAGTTGGATGCTAACCAGGAAGCTAAAGTAGAAGATAAACTCGAAGCTACACTTCGCGCTAACTTGGGTGCTAAATAGGGTGCAAAAATTAGTGCTAAAGTAGGCGATAAATCAAGCGATAAAATCAGGTGCTAAGTTAGGCACTAAATTAGGAGATATTAGCACCTAATTTAGCTTCAAATTTTGTTGCTATGCACAAATAATGCCCAAAATAGCACCATCCAAATAAATAGCGTCAAATTTTGCAAAAAAGTGGAGAAAATTACATTAAAAGAGATAGTGGAAGCAGAAAAGGGAGATAAAAAGGAAGCTAATCACATGGATTTGTTGTAGTGCATGTTGGATTTTCCTCTTGCTCAAGAAAAAGTGCATCTCGAACAACATTATTCCACCATGGGGGAAATCTATCACACTCTAGATTTCCCTTGTTGGGTTTCTCCTACTTCATCCTGACTATCATTCTTGGGCTATCATTCTTCGTCGTGTATTTCTCTCTTTGCGCTCGGACTGCTAGAGGAGTCATAGGTACCGCGCGCTCCTCCAATTCCTTGATCTTCTCTTTATATTATTGTAGATTATGCGTTATCTTTGTTATCTTCCCCTTTGAAGATATTTCCTATGATACTGTATCCTCTGAGATAGCTTGAAATATTGCACATGTCTGGCTCTCCATCTGGTCCACTTTTTGATGTGCTATCTCTTTCCTCTTCCCTTCCTGGATGATGGATTCCTTCAGTACCATATTTTATTCATACGCTATTTGTATATTTGTCGCATCAGACTTTGCTCTGGACTGAATATCTTACACAACGCTAACCTACAACTTATAAAACACCTTTGTTGGTATCTTAGGCATCGCCAAGTCTAACATTTCAATATCCTTCACGAGATTCTCTGTCATTTCCTCATCGATGAACAACATATATGGTGTTATCATAAAGTTAGCACTTCCCTGTACTATGATTTGTATTGTTTCTCTGATAGGTACTCCTTCTCTTACTGGTGTCAATTTGTCCTTTTATTGTTGTTTCGTCTTGATCCTCAACTGTTCTAGCATAGTTTTTACCTCTTGTACCTATTCCAAAATTGAATCTCAATGGTTTTATGCATTTTCCCATACTTTTGACAGTCGATATTCTATTGTCTTGGATATCATCTCTGCATCGTCTAATGTCAAGGATGTTTCCATTTGTTTCCTGTGGGCCTTTGATTTCTTCCTAGCACCACTTACTTGCTCCATTGTTCTCTTTCTTTGGGCATATCATTGTTCATATGCTTCAGGCATCTGTGTATTCATGATGGTATCCTCCTCAACTTCTTCCTCCATGGTTACATCTTGTGCCTCTGTTTTCACTTCCTCTACACTCACCTGTCCTATCGGTCCTCCTTGTGCCTGCTATATAGCCTGTGGACCCTGTATAGGACCACATAGTGAATTATTTTGTGTACTATTCTTCTTTTGAATGGAGCTACTTTCCCCCACTGTACCTATTGTTGTTTTCTTTTTCTGGCTAGTGCCATTCTGACCTATCTGTCTGGCGGGGACTGTGCTACCTTGTGGTTGGACTGCACTGCAACTTCTACTACTCATGCAGACACTTCTTCTTTTCAACACTTGCACATTAATTTTCAACCGATCAATCTGGTTGCAAATCGAGTCGCAGGATAATTGATTTCATTTATCATGATTCCTTTGTTCCCCCTCTTTGTGCCATACTTCACTTTAAACTCATCAGATATGGCCTTTTCCTGGGTCTTGTCTTCTAGGTATTACTCTGGCTTCTCCCCATCTATGGGTAGCCCTGAAATCTCTGCGATAAGGTCAACATTGATCGGTACTAGCATGTCCATCCATAGGATTCCTCCATGCACCCTTGCTATCAATTGTTTAACACATGCATTCATGTATTTACCATGCCCGAAGTGCGGTATGTCTAAGAGGTTCATGATACTTGTGTTGTATAGGCCTAGGATCCATTATGCAGGCTCCAACAATTCCAACAATTTTCACTTCATTAGGAAATTTTTTCATTACTATACTTAGCTCTGGCTGAGTGCATTGCGCACCCTGTGTACTGGTTCTTGATCTAGGCTTCTTTTTCCCTTTTGGGGATGGTACTCCCCCCTCTTGCTTGGTTTCCTACATTGGTTCTAGCTCCAAGCCTTACTGCATGGAGTCCATGGTCGATTATGCTTCCTTTCACCCTTTTCTCCTGGATAAATGGGATTTTGTTTGCTTGGCATCCTCTACCAGTTTCTCGGGCTCTTGTGTGGATTCTTGCTACTCCTCCACATGTAATGTGGTTTTCTCATATTCCAGTGTGTGGATTTCATCCACATCCACCATTGTCGACATTTCACTGGTTCCACCTTGTGGTCCCCGTGTGCTACTCTGGGTGCTTCACCCAATTCTTCTTAGTGCTCCAACCCGCGGTGGTGACATGGTGGTTAAATTCAAACAACAAGCTCTCAATTCGACGGATGGTAGTGCAATTCCACACTATCGTTCTTCTTCTCGACTTGATGTTTTTCTCCTTAGAAAAAATCACAATGGATCATTTTTCCCCCCTCTTTCTGACTTTATAGCATTATGGGGAAATGAAAGTTGTGTCACACTAATACTTGTCATCTTTTCCCCTTTTCGTTATGTTTTCTATGCGTGGTACATTTTTACCTGTTAACCCTTCTTCTGCATGTCGTGTTTTTGAACCCTGTTTTTCTTGCAATGCCCCGTTCCATCTTCCCAATCCTATTCTGTCAAGGCCCTCCATGTGCGTTGAATTATTCTTATTTTTATCCTTTTTACTTTTTAAAGCTTTTTTTTTTTACTATGTACTTAACTCTTTATTGCACAGTAACTTCCTAAGTACTAGGAGTTCAAATGTCCCTATACAACTTTAGTCAACTCCCATTGTTCATTCCTTTGATTTCTATACCTCCTAAATCTTTTAGTTGTACAACTCCCCCATATTTGACAATATTTACTTCATATGGTCCCAACCAATGCATTCTGAATTTTCCTCGGTGATGAAGAAATTTAATGTCATAAACCAAGACTAGGTCTCCTTCCTTGAAAATCTTCCTTTTAATATGTCTATCATGCCAGGATTTGTCCCTTGCTTTATGTACTTCCTAGTAAAATCCTACTATAATTCTATCTTCTTCCATCACCATCAACTGACTTAGCCTTTTTTGTACTGCCCCTCATTCTTTCATGTTAGTGATTGTTGCTACGCGTAGACTAGGTACCAAAACTTCTAATGGCACCACTACTTCTTGTCCATACATCAACCTAAATGGTGTGTGTCGTGCCAATTTTTTGCATGTAGCCCTGTATGCCCATAATACTGCTGGTATCTTCAAGTCCCAATCGTCCCTATTGACATTGCAAATCTTTGTCAGTAGATTCTTTAAGAGATTATTAAAGGCTTCCGTTGTTCCATTTTCTTGAAGGTGATATGGTGTACTCTTTTGATGATAGAATTCAAACTCCTCGGTCATATCCTTGATAGTACTGTTAATGAAGTGAGTGCCTTGGTCACTCATCAAAATCCTTGGGCATCCAAATCTAGTGATCACTTGCTCAAATAGGAAGTGTGTTTTTGTCTATGTGCTGCAATCTTTTACTGGTACTACTTCTGCCCATATCGTTAAGTACTTTGTCGCAGTAATGATATACCTCTCTCCTGACCTCTTTGCTGGTGGATTAATTGGTCCCAAAAATTGATTTCCCATTTTTTGAATACTTGCAAGGTTACTTGTAGTCTCATAAGCATCTCGTCTCGTCTATTAGGTTTTCCAACCCTCTGACATACATCACATTTCTGGAAATAATCCTTTGCATCTCTATGAATGGTCTAGTACACATATTCTCAAGATGTTGTATGCATCCATCTTGTATAAGTGTCCTACAATCAATTGATAGTCTGCAACTCTGACTACCAATTTTTTATTCTACGTAGTGTTGAATTATTATGGYGTGGTCCCTGTACTCAAGTATTGAATGATGTCATCAAAATATTAGYARCTACTTGTAYTGAAAATAACTGTGCATCGGGGAAGTTTTCCTCTAAGTTCGTATGTTCCTCTCCATTATTGATCCTTGACAAATGATCAGGTCCTGCATTGAACTTCCCTGGTTTGACTATCACTTTGAAGTCAAATTCCTGAAACAAGAGTAACCATCTACAAATTCCCCCCCCCAACACTAGCTTATTGACTAGGTATTTGAGGGAAGAATGGTCTGTGAACATTTTAAAGTGTTTCCTAAGTAGGTATTGTCTGAAATTTTGTAGTGCATATACCATTGCTAAGCCTTCCCTTTCTGCAGTATTGTAGTTCTTCTCTGACTCTAACAATTTAATGCTTGCAAATGCTATAGGATGGTCTAACTCTCCTGCTCTTGGTTGCGCTAGAATAGCTCCAAGTGCTATCGTTGAAGCATCTACATGCAAATGGAATGTATTTTCCCAATCTGGGAATACTAGTATTGGTGTTGTTACCATTTTCTCTTTTAGCGTGTCAAATCCTTGCTGACAATCCTCATTCCACTGAAATTTACTATCTTTCCTCAACAGTATCTCCATCGGGGCAATGATTTGTGCATACACTTTTATGAATTTCGTGCAGTATCATGTGTGTCCCAATGTTTCTCTCAAATAACGTATTGATTTAGGTGGTGGTAAATTGATAATCACTGCAATCTTTGTAGGATATACCAGCAAGCCTTGTTTGCACACTATATGGCATAATAGTATCCCAAAAGGTGTCCCAAAGATGCACTTATTTATATTTAATGATATCAGCCACTGTCTGCATCTTTCCAACATCAGCCTTAATACCTATACATGGTCTTTAAATAGACTGTAGACTTTCCAATCATCCAGATATACCGCTAAAATATGGTGGATGAATTCTTTGAATGCGGCTATGACTACTCTTGAGAATATTGTTGGTGCATTATTCAGTCCAAAAGGCATTACTGTGTACTATTAGGACCTCCATTTTGTGGAAAAATTATTCTTTCACCTATCTTATGGGTCTATCTTGATCTAATGGTAGCCTAAGAATCCATTTATGAATGAGTATGCTTCCTGGCCTCCTACATTCTCTAATACCTCATCTGTAAAAGGGGTAGGGAAAGGGTCATGTAGGCAAGCATCATGTAGCTTCCTCAGGTTGACACATATCCTTATCCATCCCTTATTCTTCTCCTGAACTACCATAGGGCTTACCCATTCATATTCCTCCACTGGTTCTATGATTCTAACCTCCAACATTCTGTCAAATTCTTCTTTTACTTTCTTTTTCTATATTGGGTTTAGTCTATATGGTCATTGTCTGACTGACATAGCATCCGATTTGAGAGGTATATTCATCTCTCCTATCTCTCCTGCTATGCCTTTCATCTCTGTAAAGGTTGTTGGGAACAGGTCACTGTACTCACGCAATAACTCTATTATGATTTCTATTGTTTGCTCATCCCAGTAGTCTGTAATGTTGGCCATTTTGGGATTCTCAGTTGTCCCAATGTTGACTATATTCACCTTGATCAATGCAACAAAAAATTTTGATTTCAAAGGACCTTCCACTCCTCTTTCACCTTCAACTTCTGTAATTTGAATGTTGTGCGGGTCATCTTTATCTGATGCTTCTTCCTACACATGGTAGCATGACAGTAGTTCTTTCATTGTCTTTCTGTTTTGTTGTTGATACTTTGTTATGAGTTCAACCTCTGGTTATTGAATGAATATTACCCCTATGATATTTTTGAGTGTTGAATTGATGTTGGGGTTCTTATGTTCAAATGAGAAAGTGACTATAAAATTATGTTGTAACATTGTCCATTATGCAGTTCATCTACGTAGTTCCTGGTGCATATACCAATTTGTTGGAATCCCTTCCAATGTGTGAATAAAGTGATGAGGCCATTCTTCTAGTGGTGTCATTTTCCATAGTGTTCTGCACTTCTCCAAGTGTTCTGTTGGTGTCCCCTATCTCTCATATCTCTGCAGCTAGTTTCTTCCCTGTCCTGCACCAAATCTGATGCGTAGTAGTCGCTTACATTGGTACCAATCCTTGAATGTATCTTTGTGCACACCCCACAATATTGCAAGTGTTTCCATGATTGCTATATCTAGAGCTAAGAGCCTCTGATTTTTTAACACTTCATCTTCATATCTTGTTAGGAATTCTTCTAAGTCATTCACCCAATGAAAGTTGGGAGGTTATTGTTGTTGGGAAAAACACCCTACGGACTAGCAAATAGAGTTCAGAATTTGCATGCAGATTTGACCGAATAGAAACTACTTTCTACCTACATCCCTAGATTTTAATCCCCTTTTCTCAGTAAATGCATGGAAAGGACCACCTACCTTATTACCGGTGTTCAATGTCGATCCTCCGTTGTGCTTGATTACTTTTTCGCAATGCTCCTTCCAAAGATGACTTGCACTCAAGAAAAACAACAACTATGCATGCATGCTACTTCTATACTCACGAGTTAGCAATCAAACATAAACTAATCAAATCATAGAAAGTTCATGAATTGGGATGGGAAAAGCATTCTCTTTATTACTTAAAGTGAGTCAACTTACAAAAGTTGAGACCGACCACCGCTCCTTGAACCTGATCCTGGGCTCCTCTTCTTCTGTCCTTCAACTGCTTTGCTTTAAATCTCCTTTGGCATGAGGAAAGGCTAAAGGGTTGGGACAATGGAATACGTAAATGGGTAGAGTTTCTCTTCTATATTTTTTCCTCTTCCAAATGGTACCCCTACCCCTTCTTTTATAGGCTAGAAGGAGCTAGGTATTTGGATGAACCCTCGGCCATGCATGGCTGGGAGTTTCAGTTAACTCACCCATAGCTTTTTGTCCAGTCGGCAACTTTCATTTTTTTGTGATTCTGAAGGTCCATGCGGGTTGTAGTGGGCTTGCTAGCATGGACACTATAGATCCACATGGGCTGTAGTGGGCCAGCTAGCGTGGACTTTTAAAAATGGCGTTTTTAGAATAGTTGTTCAGTAGTTTTTGGCAAAGAAGGGATATGAGTTGGCCTGATGCCAGGTAAGCATGTGTGGTGCAATTTACGGTTATAAAAGATGCCCCCTAATGTGTGAGGTCAGAAGAGCATCTGATGGCTGAAATACATTACCAATCTTTATTGTTGTACCAAACGATTGAGCCCAAGGATCAAGAACTGGGAGGTGCCATCTGCAAAATAGGTGGGTAATCGAAGGTGCCCATCAAGGATGGGCACAAACCAACTCCTACGTTAACGACACCTGGTTGAGGATTATCAATCATCGAGACCATGGATGCCCCCAAAGCTGGGTCAGGTCTAGAGAAAGATAGTTGATCGATGGTCACTATCCGACCCTCGTGTGGAAACAACAAGACTCGAAAAATTGTAGCAACCACAGCTTGCATAGCATAAGTCCAACTCTGTCCTAACAAGAGGTTATAGTCGAGGGGAGCATCGACTACCTCTACTTCGACACACACGGTTTTCCCTCCTAACTGCATGGGGAAAGAAGGAACGATGCCATGTGGTCGGAATGAACGACCGTCAAAAGTAGTGAGGAGAGTAGGTGATGGAGACAAAACGGGCTGGCCAATGGCCTTCTAGCATGCTAATGACATAACGCATGTCGAGGCACTCTCATCGACCACCGTGCAGAAGATATTCCGAGTAAAATTTTTCGTGGGATGAGCCACTACTATCTGAAACGCTATGAGGTAAGGAAGATGAGGTTTTAAGTCAGTTTTATCTAACATTATGGTGCCCGGATTACAAGTCTCAGTAGATCCCAAAGAGGTTAACAAGGCTTTCCTTTGAGCAGGGCAGCTTTGGAGGACCTCCAAAGCAGACATCACACAAGGGGTTTGTGATAAATCCTCCACCATAGAGTAATTCTGGGCGGCCCTTGCGTTTGGGTTGTGAGAATATTTTTTAAATGCACCCTTTGGAATGCGTGTCATTGTTTCTCCTAATGTCTTCTCAATATGTAGAGGAAGATATGGGAGGTCAGCTTCTTTACACTTCTCAGAAGCGCTTGGTTTACTATAGTCGTGTGCTCTAGTTGATATGAAAGCATCACCCCTAACCATATATATGTTCGCAAATGAGGGATTGTTTGGAGAAGGGCAGGTTTCTTGGCTACCCCCTTCGGTGCTTGTAGAGGCTTGAGTTAGATTTTGCCCATGTTGAAAGGGATTAGTCAACACTGCTTGTTGTTGTTGTGTGACAAACTTTTGAGCCTCTGCAAGTCGAAGACAAAGATGGGTTGGGTGGTCTTCCACTCACAAGTTGCATGGATACCTCGCCTTCCGCTTTTCTGTGTTGTCCCCGCCAACATTATCATTGGGTTTTTTATCCCCCTTACCCTTCTTTCGTTGTTTTTTCTTCCCTTAAGGCTGCTGGGTGGCCTTTGGGTTAGTCGACTGCACGGTGTGTACTTCCGACATTTGGGTAGGGGGAAAAGCCAAAGCAGTAGTTTGGTCGGCCGCTGTGTGTTGTATGGATAGCTGTTGCAATTGTTTTGTCAATTGCTCAGTGGGCTTAGTTTGTGCTGAACCAACAATACCATCGACATGTGGTCCAACTCTCTGTCTAGTTTTATCCAGTATCGAACGTGGCGCATCTGCAAGATGTTGTATAATAAACCAGACTGAGAATAGATGAGCTCAAATTGTTGAGCCCTCATGATGTCATCTTCTTCGGAGAAAAATCTGGATGTCGCGACATCTTTGGATAACTGTGGGACCAAAGACTTAAGGAACCACTGAAGCAGGAATGCTGGTGGGACTGGTACCTTGATTAAATGCTTCTGGCGTCTCCACTCTCGGATATGATCAAAGATATGGTTCGCTATTGTATGTTCAAAATTGGCGAGCATCTCTGTGCCAGCGTCATATCTCACACATAACTGGAAATGGTTAAGGAAGGCCATCGCCAGTTCAACAAAAGAAGAGTATCTTGAGCGATCGAGCTCAATGTACCATTTCGCGGCACTCCCAATAAGAATACATTGAAACAATCACAACTGTATGGAGTCATGTTTCAATGAGTTAGATGAGCACCAAATATTAAAGGTAGTCACATGATCACCTGGATCTTCATTAGGCTTGGCCTCGAACTTTGGAATGTCTGAAGGCAACTTCGTCGGCATAGGAGGCCAACGTGGATCATGACAAATAGGATCATTTAACAACCTTGTCAAATCTGGCAAGTGTAAAGTCACTAGGAATGGTAGTTTGGGTTGTTGCTGATAACGTGGGAAAAAGGGTCTTGGAGTTTGACTGGCACTAGGTTGCCAGAAAAAGTTTGGCTGCTGGCCCGGATTCTTGTAGAAACCATGGCCCTGACCAGTGTAAGGATTTTTCATTTGTGGAGACATCATCGACTGATTTCCCAAAAAGGACATAGAGTGTTGGGCATGCATTGTATTCGAAAGACTTTGGGAAGGATTACCCCATGTCGGTCCTGTGGGGAGAGGCATAGTAGTCTGTCCAGGGTTCCATTGATAGTGGAAATAATTACCCCAGAGTGGCATTCCGGAGGAGGGAATGGATCCTTGTCCTTAATTCCAAGGTCCTGCTATGTGTGCCCCCTGTGCAGGAATAGTACCCTGCGCAGGAGTAGATTGTCCAAAAATGGGGTTGCCCCCAATCGGGAAAGCGGCTGACGAGAAAGTGTTGTTACCAAACGTTTCGTTCCAAGAAAACAGTTTCGAACCTACCGGCATACTGTGCGAAGGTGGTCCCTGACTCCCTACTCCAAATAAACTATTGTGTGTAGGTTGCCCAGCGGATTGCTAATGCAGACCACCAAGCGAAGGGGACGAAGGAGGGATATGACCTCCTGTGTAAGGAAAAGTGTTAAAAGGGACAGGAGTGCCCCCAAGGTGACCTTGCAGAGGAGCGCTAGAGCTCCCTGCCCCCAGACCCAAAGTCTGTAAAGTGGAGTAGGTTAGTACAGGACTTGTACCTGAACTAGGCATACCATATGAGAACGGAGGGCCTATCACACTAGGTTTGAAGGGGGTTGTGGCCACCGCCATAGACGGGTTCAGTCCACTGTGAGACGTAGTTGCGACCGAGCCCATGGTGGCTCGAACCGACGATGGTAGGTTAGGAGATGACTCTCCTGTGGTGGCAACGGTGATGGGAATTGATGAAATCCCAGGAGTAACAACATTTGTTTTCATTGCTGTGTGAGGCACTGTCTGGTGTTTGTGAAATTGGATTGGTACAATAAATGGTGCTAAGATATCAGTGGTTGGGGTTTCAACCGAGCCAAGAGTGGTTGCTTCAAGATCCAAAATGGTTGACTCCTCTGGGATTTGTTTAGGCACAAAGGCTTGTAACCCGGTCACTTCAAAAGACCCTTGTTGGTCTAGCTTCCGCCTTAATGGTGGCGGGGGTGGCTCCAGTGTAACCGACGACAGGCCAAGAAGCCTTCGTGACCGGTGGAGCTCGGGATCCTCCACTGTGTGAGAAGATCCAAGACATGCTAAGGTATTCTAAACATTCAAAAGTAACACACACTAAAAAGAAGCCCCTAAGAGATAAGACAAGTAATCACTAAACTATTTGGAAGAACAGTTACAACAACCAACACTAGAGCAACTTACCGGTGCAAGTGCAACTCGAACATGGAAGAACCCTCCAGGTATACTTTGAAAAGCATGGCCCGATGTCTGTCCTAGGTACTGCGGTATACCCCCGCAGTCACCTGTGTATGTCCCTAAAAATATGGGCAACTAGGTTGCCAACACGTGAACAGTCACCAGGCGGGTACAGTCGAAAGTCGGGTAAACCACAATGAGCAGGGTATCGAGCCCGAAACCTGTCAAGGGTATTGAGAGAAAATGGTCTGGAAGACAACTGAGGACCTCGAATGGATTCGAGACCCATGAAGCCCTGTGGAAAATGCAAACGACGGAATCCCAAAACAATCCCTCTATATGTGTTCTCCACTACGATTGGTCCAGCTTTGGAGGGGTTATCTCCGCTACCTTTCTGCACGTGACCTCGTGTTTATCCCCTGTGTTAGAAGGGGGTCCCAGATAAATTCCATGAAACTGGACTTAGACACTCCCTATCTCAGACTCTAATGTTTGGTTTTGAGTGGCCTTGAAGAGTTTCCTCTCCAACCTAATCCAAGGCCCTGGTCCTGAACTAGTTTGTGAACCCTACAAACATAAAAGTCTAGTAAATTTTAAAATCAGCGTTGCTTTTATGGCTTTGTCTTACGTCAAGGGGTATGAGGGTGAAACTAATGATGTGTAAAA
Source organism: Picea mariana (assembly GCA_032191745.1). Taxonomy (NCBI): domain Eukaryota; kingdom Viridiplantae; phylum Streptophyta; class Pinopsida; order Pinales; family Pinaceae; genus Picea; species Picea mariana. Next base: position 53,053 of record JASDQU010109564.1, on the reverse strand, counting down.
GATGAAAGCAAAAAATAAATGAAGAAGCTGGAAACAAAAAACTTTTACTGAATGCAAAATTTCAACAACTTTTCACAAAGAAAGATTTTGGACAGCAAACTCAAAGGAATTTCACTCAACTACGAGATACTTATGATCTAAGTGAACTTCAAAAACTTATGAAATAAAAGAATTTTCCCTAGCTAATGATGTGGAAACACACTCTTCAACCAAAGAAGAAAATGAAAAGAGATTTTTTATTTATTTAAGTGCTATTAAAGCAAGAAAGGGAAAATACCGACAAGCAAAAAACCAATAAAAACAATTATGGCTTAAAGCGAAGATCAAAAAGAATCAGATTAAAGAATCACACAATGGAAATTGTAAACACAATGACTCTCACTCTTGTCTAAAAACCATAATTTTTTATTTTTTATTTTTTATTTTTCTGTCAACTATTAACTGAGAAAAAGCAGGCTAAGGGTAAAATGAATCCTAAGCTACTGACTGTTCAAACATAGATTCAAACACCTGAGAGGAATACTTCTTATCAAAGGAGGGGATGACTACCCCACCCTGAACAAAAAGTAGCCTATACAAGCACGCGACTGTCACTTAAACAACACGCGTGCAAATGTGTGCTGAACAGAGACAGAGGGCGTGTACACGCGGGCTGACCTTGTACAGGCCGCGTGTATATCTAAACTCTAAGGAAAAATATGAAAATAGATAGACCAAACTAAGAAGAAGCCTCTGGTATTGATAACCAGGATCCCTTGAAGGCTTGGATACTCTTTCTAACAGAAAAAAAATAATGCAAGGAAAAACAATAAGGGAAAAAACAATCTGAGATAGGACCGTTAGCAAACAAGACTCAGATAGAATTCTAGAAAACCCCCTGAGAATGTGTGATTCTGACAGGGAAGAGGAGGAATGCCTCTAAGGTTCTCTGAACTCCTACACACTACTGCTATCTCTACAGCTAGCGTTCACACGTGGGATGTAAGAGAATAGGGCGTGGGTACACGTGTTCAGGCCTTATGCAGGTCATGTGTACTTCTGTGTGTCTTGAAAAACACAGTCAAGCAAAAGTCAGGGAAATATGGTATGGAAAACCAGACTCCCTGCTAGCTCAGACCTTACAAAAATGAAAGAAAAATATAGGCAAAGAAAAACATAAAACCTAGTCTTTAAACTACCCAAAAACTTAAACAAAAATTCCAGGAACCCTAAAGAGTATTCTCCCCAGTATGGTCGCCAATTCTGTTGTTGGGTAAAACACCCTATGGACTAGCAAATAGAGTTCAGAATTTGCATGCAGATTTGACCGAATAGAAACTACTTTCTACCTAAATCCCTAGATTTTAATCCCCTTTTCTCAGTAAATGCATGGAAAGGACCACCTACCTTATTACCGACGTTCGATGTCGATCCTCCATTGTGCTTGATTACTTGTTCGCAATGCTCCTTCCAAAGATGACCTGCACTCAAGACAAACAACAAATATGCATGCATGCTACTTCTATACTCACGGGTTAGAAATCAAACATAAACTAATCAAATCATAGAAAGTTCATGAATTGGGACGGGAAAAGCATTCTCTTTATTACTTAAAGTGAGTCAACTTACAAAAGTTGAGACCGACCACCGCTCCTTGAACCTGATCCTGGGCTCCTCTTCTTCTGTCCTTCAACTACTTTGCTTTAAATCTCCTTTGGCATGAGGAAAGGCTAAAGGGTTGGGACAATGGAATATGTAAGTGGACAGAGTTTCTTTGCTATATTTTTTCCTCTTCCAAATGGTACCCCTACCCCTTCTTTTATAGGCTAGAAGGATGTAGGTATTTGGATGAACTCTCGGCCATGCATGGCCACGAGTTTCAGTTAACTCACCCATAGCCTTTTGTCCCGTCGGCAACTTTCCTTTTTCATGATTCTGAAGGTCCACGCGGGCTGTAGTGGGCCTGCTAGCGTGGACACTGTAGATCCACATGGGTTGTAGTGGGCCAGCTAGCGTGGACTTTTAAAAATGGAGATTTTAGAAGAGTTTTTCAGTAGTTTTTGGCAAAGAAGGGATATGAGTTGGCCTGATGCCAGGTAAGCACGTGTGGTGCAATTTAGGGTTATAACAGTTATCTTATCTCTGTACCTACCCATATTACTACGCGGTCTATTCTTGCACACCTTCTTGTGGAGACTTCATGTAATATCTACTACCAATTCTCCATCTTTGTATCTAAGTATGATGTGCATGACTTGATACTTCTCCAAATGAGTACCTCATCCACAGTTGGATTCACATAATCTTCTTCTCGCGTGGTGATTCTATATAACTGGTTAATTTCCTCTAGGTATAAACAAGTGGGTTCTACAAACCTTTCTCCTTCAGATGGATCCAATGGCACAATGAATTTGTACTCTCCTGACTCGAAATCCATCTTCCTCGTCTTCAAATTGATTATGGAATGATTATCAAATTCCCAATCCAAGCCAAGAAATGTTGGATAAGGTGTTGTACCATCCAAAATTTATGTCATTTCTAAATCAGGTTTAGTGTGCACTCCATCCATGTCTACTTTCACACCCTTTAACCTTCCAATTGGTAGAACCCTGTGTTGATTTGCTATTTTTAGATGAACGGGTGAATATCCTAATGTGGGATCTACCATACATTGTCATGTCTTCTTGGGTAGTACATTCACTTCAGAGCCTAAATCCAGTATGATATCCCCCATGTTGAAATTTCCAATGTTGGTGTTCAATCTGAATTCTCTGCTTGTTCTCCTCCTCGTATGCAAATGATTAAATATTTCTTTGTTCAATATTTCCATCTACTTTTGTGCTACAAATTTCTAACATATTTTGTAACACTTTCATAGATGATGGATCATTTAGTAGTTTAACACAGGATTGCAGAAAATCCTTTATGGTACTTATTTGTCCTATACGTTGTGCTTCATTAGTGTGATCCAGTGATGAAGGAATCTTGTTCGCTGGTACATCCTGAGTATACTGTGTAGTTGATGTGGATGCAATGTCTAGCTTCAAGAATTATTTTGTCTTGCTTGAATATCTCATTTTCATTTCGCGCATCAAACTACTTATGTGGTTCAACGTTCTTCTTTACCCATTGGTGTTGTGTTGGATCTTGTCTTACTACATCATCTCCTGTCTTAGCTCCTCCATGTGTAACTGTTTTGATATCCATCATCCCTTGATTCTACATAAATCCATTGAACATTATGATTTTTCTGAATTCTCTTTTCCTGGATCTTCCCTAATAGTGTCAGACATTCTTCAGTGTCAGGGTCAGATGCACAACAATACATACATGTTGCAGGTGGAAGTGGAAATTCTCTTTAATAGTGTCATGTTTGTTGATAGTTATGGAATACCACCAATCCTCTACCTCTTCCAAAGCCTCCTCTACCTCTTCCAAAGCCTCCTCTACCTCATCCTCCACCTCTGTAGCCATATTGATCTTCTTGCGGTGTGTTACATTGTGGCACCTAGTTATATTGCGCGGGATTATACTGTGGCTGTGCGGTATTGCACTTGGTTGTGTAGTGTTATATTTTTGTGGTGTGTTGTTATATGGGGATGGTACTTGGTTGAACTATGGTGCAGCTTGCCTTGTCATCATTTATTCCTGCACCCTATAGGTGTCTGATGTTCTTTCCCTCATTAGGTCCATTGTCCTGCAATCTTTGTCATCATGGCCTACTAACTTGCAAAAGATGCAATATGAACTCTTAGGCACTGTATGGTATTTATGCATCATTAGGAAGTGATATGGATCATGTCCTTGTGTCTTAAGAATATCACACCATAGTCCTCATCTCAACAAATGGTTTGATAGTCTTGTTGCCATGTATTGTGTGAATGTTGAGCATTCATGTTGGGTATGTGTTATATTCTTCGCTAGTGCCAAGATTGGACAGAGTGGTGGATATACATGGCTTTGTGGATGCAGACTGGGCTGGAGATCTGGATCATAGAATATCTACAAGTGGGTATGTGTTTAACCTATTTGGAGGAGCAATAAGTTGGATGAGAAAAATATGGGTTGTAGTGGCACTTTCAACTACAAAAGTTGAATACATGGCAGCCACTCATGCAAGTAAGGAAGCAGTATGGTTACAAATATTTTTTTTAGGTATTGGGTTGGTACAACAAGATGTAAGGATAGAGTGTGACATTTAGAGTGCAATTTTTCTCACGAAGAACCCGGATTATCATTCAAATACAAAGCATATTGATATTCAATATCACTTTGTGAGAGACATGCTTGAAGAAAATAAGGTATCATTGATGAAGGTGGACACTTTGAAGAATGTTGCAGACTCATTAACAAATTTTGTGAGCACTGAGAAGTTCTCTTGGTATAGAAGATCCATGGGCATTATTTCCCTGGATTGTTGATGATCCAGGTGGATATCGGTGGCCACCCACCTTTTCCAACTAGCTTAAAACAATTTTCTGGCAATTTTGGCAATTTACTATTTTTAGCAGGTTTTAACTTCCGGGGCCATTTTGAGGGCCCAAATGAAGGTTTTACGAGATTGAGGTTATCAATAATAGCCAAAGGCATGATTGATCCCCCAAAATGAATATCCTTGATGATACCTTTCCAACGAGCTATCACACGCCTAAAACGGAGATCGTATGCAAAAGTTACGACCCCGGGAAGTTGATGTACTCACATACCCAAACGAGGCCCACATGACTATTGGTGCTTCATCTCCTAGGGTTAGGTTTTTGGATGTCTAGGGT
>JASDQU010109563.1:68379-80366 GCA_032191745.1 Picea mariana | reverse complement strand
GATTAAAGGCAGAAAGGAAAGGGGGGTCTGGAATGAAGCCTCAGCCGCTGATTTGGGTGCCCCGATCCTGGCCGTTAGAGAGCTGTGTGCTCAATTCCGGACCCTGCCCCCCTCCGCTTAAAGGTAGAATGGCGGGGGGCCTCCGGAATCCGCTCCTGATCGTAGATCTGAGCGCGCAGATCCTGGCCACCCAGATCCATGCCCCCTTTAAGTCCAGCACGCCCGAGCTTCATCAATGGATGGACGGTTGAAATGACGTCGGTGTTTTCACTATGAAAATCCCGAAAGGCCCCACCAGTGTCTCAAATCTACGTCGCATTCCCTTCAGATGAATGACCAAGATGGCTTTGTCATTAAAAGGGGGCTACCTTTATTCCTGGGCTCGCTTACTGTGACTGAATGCTAGGACCATGAGCTCGACTTTGAAGGGTGCTTATCAACATTTTGGGGTTCGGGGTTTCGGCATGTGAGATGATGCGGAACTTTCACCCTTCGAACTCCCGACTGTCGATATGCCAACTAGATCTCGCACTATGTGTCGCGGGATCGGAAAACCCAGATTCAGTCTCAGCATAAAGTTTCCTTCTTTGACATTATACATCAGTCAACTTGCTAGCCCCGATATTCCGATGATCGTTGATCCGCTCTTATGGATGGATCCGGGCTGCTGACATTGTAATTCTACCCGCCCGCTTGATTGGAAGCCTCAAAACGAGATTTTTTCCATGCTGCACTCGGGTGCTTCTCGTGCGACTTGCAGACCCAAATACTTTTGTGCCTAAAACAAGAAATGTCGCTAACACAAGGTTTTGTAGAGCGTCCCTCATCTTTGGTCTTGATTTTTCTCTATCCTCTGCATATTACACTATATTGGAAACAATGAAAACATAATACTAAATGAGATAAGGAAGCCACATATCATGTCCATTTTGTGATTTGAGATCATTAATGAATAGATTGTATCATATGCTAAACTTTAGATTTAGCAAATTGTGTGAAAAAAAGAGCTGTAGGCAAAAGACAAGTAATGTGAAGTGATGAATGATCGAACCCTTGAGAGTAGTCAAATTTTTGTTGCTAGTGGTAGTAGCTATATGTCAATTGATATTTTATGTTCAAATCAAAATCATCCAACATTTTTTCAATCATGGGTCTACAATCTTGAGGAATGCTTTATACATTGCATAGTTGATCCTACAATCACTATTTTCTATAGAGGTTCTTTGTTTTCTTATGGGTGTGCATATTTATAAAATTACTATAACTTTATTCTATAGTGACTATTGCATTGCATATTTATAGAGAAGCAAGTTATTTAAGTTATTAATTAAATAGTTTTCAGATCAAGGTATATGAGAGATCAAGCATTGACACTTGATCTTGATATTTAGATATTCTAGATCTATTATGTGTTGAGAGAGATAAAGTCAATTGAAGTGTGGAATTTTTCTCAAGTTTTTTCAATCTAAATGAAGCTTTCACCTTGAGGGACTTGATCCATGTATGGAGATAAGATGGATTTATGCTAGTTCCTAATAAAAAAGTTTCTTTCTATATCTTTGATTCCAACCAGTACACCCAAATGATTCCTAATAACTTCTTGTTGTTATTGTGGACATTTAAATATTTTATATTTTTTGTTATTAATATTATTTTTAAATGATACTTGAAAATTATACATCTCCCTCACATTGAAATGTAGAAAACACCTATACTAAATAATTTTTTTTTAATTATTTTCAATTATATATATATATATATATATATATATATATATATATATAAACATTGAAATTTTTTTTTTTTTAATATTTGTATTATATGTAAACTTTGTATTCAATACAAAAAATAATTAAATATCTCTTTTAAATTTAATTTTCTTTATACTTAGATTTTATACTTAGATTGTAGAAAACACTTCTTAAACTAATTAATTAATATAGATTAAAGATTGTAGAAAACACTTCTTAAAAAACTAATTAATTAATATAGATTAAAATATTACAATATCTGCATAACACATTAAAATGAACTTAACACCTACTAATTAATTGGCATAGATTAAAATATTGCAGTATCTACATAACTCGTTAAAATGAACTTAACACCTACAACTTTAAATTGTTGGACTATCAAAGTAATGAAATAACTAAGAAAATCCATTACGGCGTTGTATAAAAATACTTTTTTTTTTTTTTGTTTCTTAATTTGTGCGGAACCTGTTGGCTACGCAATTAACCTGTGGCTTGAGAAACCGCGACTCAGGGGCATCTAAGCCGTCAAAATCACCCAGGGATCGCACCCGGCCTGAGCCACACCAACCCTTAACATGGTTGGATTTTTTGTCCCCACGGGTTTTGAACCGGTGACTTTAACATCACGGAGTGGCTTAACAACACACTCCATCACCGACTCTCCTACACCTCGGAGACGTATAAAAATACTTATAAAAGTTGTTTCCTTGAAACTATAAAATTGCTAATATATTGTCAGAATCGAGATCGATCTTGTCCTCAATAATTTAATAATTTTATATCGAATGTTGATTGAACCCATAGGGTGTTAGTTCACCTCCAAGGATTTGATGGGAAATTTCTAGCAAAATTAAGTAATCCTCATCTTTTTACAATATAAATTTATATATGATATTTATTTAGAATTATATGTTTATGCAATTTTTAATATATTTGAAATATATATAAAGATTTTTGTCAAATGAATTTAGTTCGAGTGTTTGGAAGGAATCTTTGTTATTTTTTTTTGGATTTATAATTATCTCGAGTAACAATTTTGGAGTATATTATTAAAATGGTTTTCCAAACTATTGAGCACGTGAATCTTTCCCTAGTTTATCTTTTGTATTATTTCTTCTCCCATAGTGTTTTTATGCCAATAGCACAACCATTCATAAATTATCCTGTGTAGACCCTGTGGAGAGGGAGAGAGAGAGAGAGAGAAAGAGATTCTTCCCATTTTTTCCAAGAAAGATCTATGATACCACATGTAAATATTCTAAGTATATGAAAAATAAAACTCTTAAACTTCAGAAGAACAAATGCACTCACACATATAGTCAACAATAGAAACTAAAGAAAACATTTAAGGTAAACCCTTAAGGTAGGGTAGCGCCATTGATTGCTTTTTATGGAAGGAATTGCTACAAAAACCATGTTTGTTACAATACAAAATCCAAATAAATGTTTAATACAATTATATACATGAGTATATATACTCTCTCATGAGTATTACTAGGGTCATACGTCAACTATCCCTCATTATTAAATTTATTACCCATCGAGTATCTAGTGAGCTTATTCCACGAGTATGGTTAATAATTTCCCATACCAACAAATTAGTAAACTATATTTCATGAATATGACCACATTACATTAATTATCCTCCCTAAATATCTAACATTATAAGTTGAAATGTTGATAACTTTTTATGGTACTCCAATAATACCCATAAATATTATGTTGAATTCAAACTATCATTCACAAAACGATTTAGAACACGTATATAGAAACCATACAACATTCACAAAAGGATTTAGATCACATCCATAAATACCATACAACACCAATGTGATATCTCATAATTAATTATTTTGTAATGGATTAATCTGTTGAGATTTGGGTACCTTGGGAAATGGTCCCCTTGGGGTTTTGAGTCTCTAACCACAAGTGGGAAATACTTTGGTACTGTGTACCTTGTACTTTATGCCTAATTCAACTTTGACTTCACTTAAGTCAAAAGGTTGAAGTTTTTTCACTTAGGAAAAAGTGACTAATTATTCACTTTCTGGGTGAATGAGGCGACAAAAATTGAACTTAGGGAACTTAACCCAAGGTGGATTTGTGAGTGAGATTATTGTGGGATGATCTCAACCTTTGATTAGAGAATGGATGGAGAGATCATATCCATCCATCTCTTAGGTTTCCTTATGGAGGTTCAAGAGGGGTGCATAGGGCTTAGGGAGGCTCATTCTATCTTTTGTTCACTTGGAGAGGAAGAGGAAAGCAATGGATATGGGAATGAAATAATTGGATGAGGGTTTCAAGGGTGCCTCATTCCATGGAGAGCTCTAGGAGGCTTTGGCTTCCATTGTTTTTTGGTGTTGATGCTTTCTTGGAGGAGGGTGCACTAAGGATGAGGGCACACATCTAGCAGGGAGGTCTTGCACTTGTCAAATTGCTAGTTGGAGAGTCTTATTAGAGATGTAGCACACAAGGTCACATTTGTGTGCCAGGGTTTCTTCTACAAGGCTTCAAGGAGAAAGGGCGCAAGCTTTAAGTGGGATTGAGCAACAAAGGAGAAGGGAACACCATGCTTAGGCACATTCACTTTCTTGGACTTGTATAGCATCTTGGGAGGGGATGCCTTTGTATTAGGTTCATTTGTTTCATGTACTTTTTGTATCTCACAATATTTACATCGCATATATAGAATTATATTCCAAACTGGTTTTCCCTAGGGGGTTTTTATCCAGGGTCGTGTTGACCAAAAACTCTTGTGTCATATTTTCATGTATGCTAGAGTTTAGAACAACATTATATTAGTTGTAAATATCTAGATGTTTGTTATATATTTTAGGTATGCATGTTCTAACCTATAGGATACTAAAACTACATGCTAGAGAACCTTAAAAGCTTATGTAACCATAACAAAATAGTAGGAAATTTCTTGAACAATTTGTTGTTATAAAATAACAACAAAGAAGTGTTAGACAGTTGAAACTTAGAGCCAATATCAGGTCAAATATAGACTTAGTTGGAACCATGTTAGGACCTCATATTTATTCATGGTATCAGAGCCCTTGGTGGATAAATCTTGTTGATTTTGGACTGTTTTTGACAACTTGTGGGGAGATTTCTTGAGAACTTGTTGACAGTGATTTGTAGTAGCTTGTTGGCAATGATTTGTGTGACAATTGTAGGATAGTTAGTGGAAATAGACTCAACCTCTTTTTACACCTATTTTCTAGGACTAAGGTTTATTTTCTACAACCTATTTTCACACCTATTTTCTATGAGTGAGGTTGTAGTACTACTACCTCTTTTCACACTCGTGTTGACAGGACTAAGGGAGTGCTCTTTTGCATTTGTAGCATTAGTGTGAGTTTAGTGGGAAGACATGTTAGTGTCCCATATGTGAGAGAATAGGCTAGCCGGAGCTAGCAACTAGTCCTCTTGGAAGACCAGGCTCATTTTCGTCTTAGAGGATCTTGAACAATGGGATATAGTTAAAGCTCCCATGGTGATTCCTCCTACACCTAATCCATCACCATTTTTGGATGCATATTTCAGGAAGAAAAACACCAAGGTGAAACAAACTATTTTTGATGCAATGAGGGATCACATCATACCCCACTTGACTGGTAAAGACTTTTCATCTGAGATGTGGGCATCCTTGTGCAAGATTTACCAGAGTCCTAACTAGAACCAAAAGATGGTTCTACAAAATAAACTTGAGAGCATTCATATGCTCAAGACTGAGTCAGTCACTTATTACCTTGGAAGATTCACTTAGATCATAAATGAGCTAGTAGTGGTCAAAGAGATAGTGGACCCAAACTTTATGGTGAGGACAACTTGAAGCAACTTTTCCAAATTGTGGGTTTCATTTGTTTGAGGCATTGTTTCCCGGGAGGTTATGCCTACTTGGGAGATACTTTGGGATGATTTCATACAAGAGGAGATGAGATGCATCTCATAGTATTCAATACAATAGTGGATATCTCAAGGGTGCACGACAGGGTCCCAAGAGGGGGGCCAAGCCAGAGGAAGAGAGTAGCAGTGGGAAGAAGAGGGATATGAGAAAAGTGAATTTGTTTTCTTGTAAGAGGATGGGGAACTATATTGGAAATTGTCCCAACATGAAGAAGAAGTTGGGTGGCACAACAACTATATTAGAGGAGGCAGAGTTTTAGACACAATTTGAGAGGGAGTGTGTCTTCCTCATTTGTTGCACTTCAGTTGAGTCGACACCCAATATCTGCTACATATACAGTAGGGATTCGAGCCACATGAATGGTGTGAGGGAGAATTTTACTGATCTCAGAGATACATAGGTTAATATGGAGATTTCCCTAATTGATGACACCATAGTCATATTTTTTGGACGTGGCATAGTTACCTTTAAGAGAGATGGATTTCCACCTATTTTGTTCAGGGATGTTCTCTACATCCCTAGGTTGAAATAGAATTTGATATCAGTTTCCACCCTCCAGGATAGGGGTCTTCATGTGTCCTTTAGAAGGACATAGGCCCTCATACACCCTAAGGAGTCTTGTCTCACCTTGGGGCAGGTGATTGGAGTGAGGGATGGGAATATTTTCAGATTGCTTTTTCAGCCACTTCATGCTTTGGAAGTGAGTAGAGACAACAATCAGTTATGTGAGTTATGGAATAAAAGGATGGCTCACCTTCATCATGGGGCTTCTTGAGGACTAATAAATTTTGTGACAAGAGTGCCACAGCTCAATTTAGAGCATTGGGATGTGTGCAGAGGGTGTGCACTTGGTAAGTCTATCAAGGCTTCTTTTTCCAGCAGTGACAACAGGTCAGCTAGGGTACTAGATTTAGTACACACAAATTTGTGTGGGTCTATGTCTCGGGTATCCTTGAGTGGTTGTGAGTATTATCTCACATTTATTTATGAGCACTCAAAGATGAATTGGATCTATTTTCTGAAGGAAAAGAGTGAGGTATTCAAGAGGTTCTAAGAGTTCAAAACTATTATGGAGAACCATACAGGAAAGAGGATCAAGGTCTTGTGGTCAGACAATGGAGTTGAGTATTCCTCCTATGATTTTGTAGACTTATGTATCCATGTAGAAATCAAAAGACATATGATTGTGCCTTACAACCCCCAGTAGAACGGGGTTGTCGAGAGGAAGAACAAGGTGATTATAGGTACAATGAGATCTATGTTGCATGATCATAGTTTACCTCTATACCTATGGGTTGAGGCGAGCGTTGTTGCAGTTTACCTATAGAAAAAGAGTCCCCAAAGGATCTTGGGGAAGATGATTCCTAAGGAGGCCTTCAATACTAGGAGGCTCGATGTCGAGCACACCAAGATATTTGGTTGCTTGAATTATTCTCATGTCCCCTTAGAGAGGAGGAGAAATATAGACCCCATATCCCAACAGGGGATTCTAGGTGGATACTCGGAGGTCTCCAAGGCCTACCTGATTTACATTCCATCACAATGGAGAGTGGTGGTCAGCAGAGATGTTATATTTTAGGAGGTTAAATCTTTCCATATGTCTCTCGAGTCAAGAGTCAGTATTGAGGATGATGCAGAGGAAAAAATTGATGTTTCAGAGGGAGCACAACCTCAAGTTTCTAGTACACCAGTTTCATCGGTGACATGGCTACCTTTCACAACTTCAGGTTCATAGTCACAGGGGGTTAAGGAAGAGGGTGCAGAGGTTTCAGGATTTCAGAGTGTTGGGATTAGTTCTGACATAGATACTCTTGGGCGAGGACATATTACTTCTCCTTTGACTACTTCAAGGAAGAGGAAATTGAGATGGTTTCAGGAGACCCTAAAGGAAGCCAAGGAGAATGTAGGAGAGCCCAAGAGACAGTTCAGAGAGAGAAAATAACTAGAGAGGCTTGAGTCTTATTTGGTGATGTTGATGAGTATCTCAGATACAAAGACATAGAAATTTGTGCAGGAAGTTGACCAACAGGTTTGGAGAGAGGCCATGCTAGAGGAGTATGACTCCAGGATGCGTAATGATGTTTTGGAGGTGGTTCTAAGTCTAGTGGGGAAGTCATTTGTGACTTCATGATGGGTTGGAGGATACATCAGATGGATGTAAATATTTCATTTCTCAATGGATTTATTGAGGAGGAGGTGTACATTGAGCAACGACAGGGCTTCGAGGTGAGTGAAAGAAAGTCTCATGTGTGCCTTTTGAGAAAGGAACTATATGGTTTGAAGCAAGCTCCTAGATATTGGTACTCACGCATTGACACATATTTTCTTCAGATGGTATTTGAGAAGAGTGATTTTGATCCTAACCTCTATTACATCATTAGAGGTGGCGACATGCTCATTCTCATTTTGTATGTGGATGACTTGTTTATAACAAGAGAAGAGCATCTCATAGTTGAGTGAAAGTTGGGACTTGCATCATAGCTTGAGATGAGTGGCATCGGTTTGATGCACTATTTTATGGGCATGGAGGCATGGCAGGAGGATGGTCATGTCTTCCTGGTACAAGGGTAGTATCTTTCATACATTTTTAGTAGGTTTATAATAGAGGACTACATGCCTATGTCGACTCTAATGGTCACCAACTGGAAGAACCTTAGTGCTTCAAATTCCCAGTTGGTGGATGCTACAATTTATAGAAAATTGATTGGATCATTTATGTATCTGGTCAACACTCGACCATATATTTGTTTTTTCATGAACACTCTCAACCAACACATGGTAGAGCCAAGTTGTGTTCATTGGATTGGGGAAAACATGTTTTGAGGTACATTGCAGGTTCAGTTGATTATGGCATGGACTATATTAGAGGGGATGGAGTTAGGTTGGTTGACTACATAGACTCATACTAGGAAGGATGTGATACTAATAGGAAGAGCACCTAAAGGTGTTGTTTTGGGTTGGGGTTAGGACTTGTTTCCTATTACAGCCAGAAACTTAAGTTAGGTTCTTTGAGTTTAGTCATGACAGAGTATATGGTGACTAGTCAGGCTACTTGCGAGGCCATTTAGCTTCGTAAGATGATGGTAAGATTATTTGGTCAGGATTTGCCTCTAACTATCATTCACTACGATATTCAAATTTGTATCAAGCTCTCTGAGAATCCAATTTTCCATGATAGATCGAAGCATATAGTGATCAGGTACCACTTCATCATAGATTAGGTTTAGCAAGGGGAAATATAGTTGTAGTATATACTGACTAATGAGAAGGTTGCAAATATTCTCACCAGGGCCTTGCCAAGGGTAAAACATGTCTACTTCAGAGACAAGATGGGATTGGTGAGAAACAATTTCCTCGGTAAGAGGGAGTGGTGAGATTTGGATACATTGGGAAGTTGCCCCCTTGTGTTTTTGAGTCTCTAACCACTAGTGGGAAGTAATTTGGTACTATGTACCTTGTACTTTATGTTTAATTCAACTTTGACTTCACTTAAGTCAAAAAGTTGAATTTTTGTCACTTAGGCAAAAGTGACTAATTATTCACTTTGTGGGTGAATGAGGGGACATAAAGTGAACTTAGGGAACCTAACCCAAAGTGGGTTTGTGAGTGAAATTATTGTGGGATGATCTCAACCTTTGATTAGAGAATGGATGGAGAGATATTAGCAATCCATATCTTAGGTTTCCTTATGGAGGTTCAAGAGGGGCACATAGGGCCTAAGGAGGATCATTCTATATTTTGTTCAGTTGGAAAGGAAGAGAAGAGCACTGGATATGGGAATGGAATCATTGAATTAGGATTTCAATTCCACCTCATTCCATGGATGGCTCTAAGAGGCTTTAGCTTCCATTTTTTTTTGGTGTTGATGCTTGCTTGGAGGAGGGTGCACTATAGAAGGAGCATGCACATCTAGTAGGGAGGTCTTGCACTTGTCAGATTGTTCGTTGGAGAGTCTTGTTGGAGAGGTAGCACACAAGTTCAATTTTGTGTGCAAGGGTTTCTTCTATGAGGCTTTGATGAGCAAGGGAAAAATATTTGAGTGGGATTGAGCAACAAAGGAGAAGGGTGCACCATGCTTAGGAACATTCACCTTCTTGGACTTGTACATAAACTTTAGAGGGGATTCCTTTGTATTAGGTTCATTTTTTTCATGTACTTGTTGTATCTCACATTCTTTACATCACATTTTTAGACTTATATTCCAAATTGGTTTTCCCCCTGGGGGGGTTTATCCAGGGTTGTGTTGACCAAAAACTCTTGTGTCATATTTTCATGTATGCTGGAGTTTAGAACAACATTATATTAATTGTAAAGATCTATAGTTTTGTTATATATTTGATGTATTACTATGCTAACATATAGGCTACTTAAACTACATGCTAGAGACCTTAAAATCTTATGTAACCATAACAAAATAACAGAAAAGTTCATGAAGAATTTGTTGTTATAAAACAACAACAAACAAGTGTTAGACAGTTGACACTTAGAGCCAATCTCAGGTCAAAGAAAAACCTAGTTGAAAACCTGTTAGGATCTCATATTTCTTCATAATCCACTAAGGCAATGGACATACAGATTGTTATTTTGAAGGGATTGTATTTTTTACATTTTTAAGGGTTTGATTCATTAACATTTTGTAGTCGTGATTGAAATAGGATTAAAAATATTTATGGCATTTTCCACAACCATGAACAAAGGAAAGAGTGTCGAGATAACACTTCTAAATAGTGGGTCCAAGGCCACAACAAATGTTTTCATTGGCCCTAGGACGATAGATTTCAGTCATGTTAATTATAGTTCATTATGGGATACATCAGGGAAAGTAATAATTAAAGGATATTTCTGGTATGTGGTATCATAACATTCACCATCGCTATTTTCAATGCATGTGGGACTTTCCATATTTCAAGGATGTTAGGATGGTTGTATTGTTTTTTTTGGAGTATCATTGGTAATTGATGCGAAAGATCAAATAAAAAAGGACACCACTATTTATACTTTAACTTTTTGTATGGAAGAAAATAAATGCCGTGACATGTAAGTTGATAAAAATAAGTTCAATGTGATTGGAATTTGCATGGGAAGCATGAGATCACAATCGTATTTTGATTTATTTTAATTATCATGTTTACAATGTTATTATTAACATCTAATACTTATTTGTTTTTATTGCCTTAACTTATTGAAACTAAATTATGTTTAAGCATTTTATAGATTGGTTAAATATGTAAAATATGTGTGATTCTATAGATGTATGGAAACCTTTTTAATATTTAAAGGTTTCATTGAAATTGTTTATAATATATTTTCAAATCTTTCATGAGATTTGGAGTATATGGTGTATAACTATCTCATGGATGGGTCGTGATGGATTTTCACATTGAAGGTGGATTATTTAGTGGTTACTTGACCCCATGTGGATGCTTTCTTGACATTCTTTATTGGAGTGTTGGAGACAACTTGGTGACATTCTACATGTAGACCACATGGAGGAGGTTGTTTGCTTGGAGAACCCCTTCCATTGGAGGAGGAGCATTTGAAATTTTGGAGGAGGGCATTGAGCCAATACAACATTGGATTTCTTGGACACTTGCATGTAGTCTTTGAGTTGACTTACAGATACCTAGGTTATGATAGTAATCATGTAGGTGGAGTGAAATTGGAGGAGCACATAGCCTAGGAGAGGCATTGGAGCCCTTGTAGGAGGACCAATCTACACATCTTGTGGAGTTCCCATGCATTGAAACCTTGCTGAAATATATATACATTACTTCTTTTTCCTTTCTCTTTTACATAGAAAAAAATTTGATCTATTGCAGGCTCATAAACCATTTCCATCAAGTTACGTGTTACTCAAAATGCACTCATATTCTCTATCATATCCAGATTGCACCGAGACTTTTCGATTTCGTGAATTATTCATGGAACAATGGATTCATGGGTTGGTCTCACTATTTTCACTCATGTCCACTCCTCCATCGTCACCAAAATGAACTTTATACTCCATGACGCTCATAAGTATTATATTTAGAATATTTTTAAGTTCATTTTCCACTGCAAGTGTGTAGCGTTTCTCCGATTCATTCACTTTTCATAATCAAAATTCCATTCATCGACTCCCTGTTACTTAGCCAATACTTAGTCTCTTAAAAACATTTCCACTGTAGAAGTGGAGTTCGTCTCACTACCTTGAAAAGTTCTATTTCTTTTTTCCCTCCATCCACCATCCCATACTTAGTCATATCTCGAAGTATTTCATGGAGTCATGGGAGTGGACTTGTTTCTTTTATTTCTTTATATATATATTTCTTTCCTCC
>JASDQU010109563.1:41398-58251 GCA_032191745.1 Picea mariana | reverse complement strand
AGTTCTTGGGTATGCCCCCTGTGCAGGAATAGTACCCTGCATAGGAATAGATTGTCGGAAACCAAGGTTTCCCCCAGTTGGGAAAGTAGCGGATGAAAAGGCGTTGTTACCAAACACACCAAACAAAGAAAACGGTGTTGAACCTACCAACATATTATGCGAAGGTCGTCCTTGACTCCCTGCTCCAAGTAAACTATGGTGTGCAGGTGGCCCGACATATTGCTGATGTGTTCCACCGAGTGAAGGGGACGAAGGAGGTATATGACCTCCCCCATAAGGGAAAGTGTTAAAAGGAGCAGGAGTGCCCCCCATGTGTCCTTGCAGGGGAGAGTTAGAGCTCCCTACCCCCAAACCTGAAGTCTGTGAAGTGGAGTGGGAAAGTATAGGACTTGTACCTGAACTAGGTATCCTGTATGAGAATGGAGGGTCGGTCGCACTTGGTGTGAAAGGGGTTGTGGCCGCCACCAGAGATGGGATCAAACCACTGTGCGATGTAGTTGCAGACGATACCATGGTGGCTCAGACTGGTGATGGTGGGTTAGGAGGTGGAAACTCTCTTGTGGTGACAACCGTAGTGGGAATTGAAGAATTCCTAGAAGGAGTAACAACATTTGTTTCCATTGCTGTGTGCAACACTGTCTAGCACTTGTAAGGATGAATTTGTATGATGGTGGGTGCCGAAAGATCAGTGGTGGAGGTTTCAACTAGACCAAAAGCTTTCACTCCAAGGTCTAAAACGATCGATTCCTATGGATGTTGGTTGGGCACAATTTCTTGTGATCCGGTTGCTTCAAAAGACCCTTGTTGGTCTAGTTTTCTCCTTAGTGGTGGTGGGGGTGGCTCCAGTGTAACTAGCGGCAAGCCAAGAAGGCTTTGTGACCGACGAAGCTCATGATCCTCCACTGTGTGAGAAGATCAAAGACACTCTAGGGAATTCTAGTTGTTCAAAAACAACACACACTAAAAAAGTCCCTATAAGATAAGACAAGCAAACACTAAATTAATTTGAAGAACAGTTACAACAACCAACACTAGAGCAACTTACCGGTACAAGTGAAACTCGAACACGGAATCACCCTCTGGATATAATCTGCAAAGCATGGCCTGAAGTCTGTCCTAAGTACCATGGTATACCCCCGCAATCACCTGTGTATGTCCGTAAAAAAGATAGGCAACTAGGTTGCCAGCACGCAAACAGTCACCAGGCGGGTACAATCGAAAGTCGAGTAGACCACAATCAGCAGGGTGTCGAGCCCGAAACCTATCAAGGGTATCGAGAGAAATTGGTTCGAAATACAACTGAGGACCTCAAACGGATTCGAGACCCATGAAGCTCCGTGGCAAATTCAATCGACAGAATCCCAAGACAAGCCCTCTATATGTGTTCTCCACTACGATTGGTCCAACTTTGGATGGGTTATCTCCGCTACCTTTCCGCACGCGACCTCGTGTTTATCCCCTATGTTAGAGGGGGGTCCCAGATAAATTTCACGATACTGGACTTGGACACTCCCTAACTCAGACTCTAATGTTTGATTTTAATGTCCTTGAAGAGTTTCCTTTCCAACATAATCCAAGGCCCTAAACCTGAACTAGTTGGTTAACCCTACAAACATAAAAGTCTAATGATTTTTAGATTTAGTGTTAATTTTATGGCTTGTGTTATGTCAAAGGGTATGAAATTGAAACTAGTGATGTTTGAAAGATGAAAGTAAAAATGAACAGAAAGATGTAAACACAAATATTCACTTAACGCAAATTTTCAACAACTTTTCAAATTATTTTTTTTAGATTTTCTAAGATATTTTGAACAACAAACTTAAAGCAGGATTTCACTCGAATACGAGCTACTTACGATCTAAGTTGAATATCAAGAACTTAAGAAAGAAAAGACTTTTCCCTGGTTACTAATGCAAAACCACACTTTTCAACCCAACAAAGAAACGAAAGGTTTTTTTATTTTATTTTAATGCTCACAAAGAAAAAAGGAAAAATACCAACAAGTCAAAGACCAAGAAAAAAAAAAATTATGGCCTAATCGCAGATCACAAAGAATCACTTCAAGAAATCACACACTAGCAACTTAAAAAATGACTCTCACACTTGTCTAAAAACCCTAAAGAAAATTTTGAGGAAAAAACTTTTAAATGAAAAAAGAAAGCTATGGCTAAGATTAAACATAAGCTATTGAATGCTAGGATAGAGATTCAAAAACCTGAGAGGTATAACTCTTGTCAAGGGAAAAGATGATTGCCTCACCCTCAACAAAAAACTATCCTTCACAAGCACACTACTGACAATCCAACAACAAATCTGTGCATGCGAGCTGTGTAGATCTAGAGGGTGTGTACATGCGTGTTGGCCTTATACAGGCCACGTGTATCTCCAAAAATCTGAAACAAATAAAAACAGACAATCCAAACCAAGAAGAGACGACTGATACTGAGAACTAGGATCTCTTGAAGGCTTAGACACTTTCTTTAATAGAAAAAAGAAAAACAATGTAAGAAAAAAATTTGTAAAACAAACCAATCCAAGATGAACCCTAAGTTGTAGACTGCACATAACCAAGACTAGAAAGAGTTCCAGAAAACCCCTAAGAATGAATAATTTTGACAGGGAAGAGGATGACTGCCTCAAAAATTTTCTGGAATCATACACACTACTATTACTTCTTCATCTACTGTTTACACATGGGCTGTAAGAAAGTAGGGCACGGGTACATGCATTCAGACCTGATGCAAGCCATGTGTACCTCTGTGGGTCTTGAAAAAAAATAGTCAAGCAAAGAATAGAGATGACTGGTATGGAAGACCAGAATCTCTGTTAGCTCAGACTTTGCAGAAACTTCAAAAAATAGGAACGAAAACCAATCTTTTTTTAAAAATGCCCAACAATATTCCAAGGAACTCTAGAGAATTCCCTAGTATGGTCACCAACTTTTTTGTGGTGGGAAATCCCCCTACGGACTAGCATTTAGGGTTATATTATGCATGCAGATAAGACTGAAAGAATCCTACTTTCTACCGTCGTCCCAGACTTAATCCCCATTTCTTTCAAGCATATACATGGTTAAACGAACATACCTTGTTTCAGACGTTCGATGTCGATCCTTCTTCACACTTTATTGCTTTCTAGCAGCTATCCTCCCAAGGATGACCTGCGTAGAAAACAAGAAACAAACTCTACATGCAATTGTTCTACAGATTAATGGGTTAGAGATTCAAACATATATTCACTAAACTATGAAGAACTCATATAGTGGGACGAGAAAAGCATTTCTTTATTATTAACTTTAATGAATCAACTTACAATGTCGAGACCAGCCACTGCTCCGCGAACCTGATCTTGGGCTCCTCTTCAAATGTCCTCCAACTTCTTTGCTTTGTATCTCTCTTTTCACAAGGATGGCTAAAGGGTTGGGACAATGGGAATGTACAATTGGGAAGAGTTTCTTTACTATTATTCTCCTCTTCCAAATAGGACCCCTAACCCTTCTTTTATAGGCTAGAAGAAGCTAGATATTTGGATGAACCCTCAGCCATGCATGGCCGGAAGATTCAGTTAACTCACCCAAAGCTGTGTGTTCTATCGACAAATTTCCTTTTTTCGTGCTTTTGTAGGTACACCCGGGCTATTTTAGGTCAGCTAGTGTGTACACGCATGTAGTAATGGATTAGGGCACATGGGCCTTTATAAAAGAGGTTTCTTAAAGAGTTGTTCAACAGTGCTTTGGCAAAGAAGGGATCTGAGATGGCCTGATGCCAGGTAAGCATGTATGGTCCAAATTAGGGTTATAACACTCAATAGCAGGCCTCCTCTCTTATGAAAATAGGTTTACATCATTGACCTCTAATATGCCGATTCCATGAATTTTCAACCTCATTTCATTTATTCACATTCGATGGAATGTACGAGGGTACATTGGGATTCATTGTCATCATTGGTGATTTCCCTCGTACTTGTTAATGGTATACCTCGATGACCAGTAATCAAGTGGTTTCTACCATGTTCGAAACCAATCCATCTATTCACATGGCTAGATTCGTACTGTTTCGGGATCTGGAAGAAGACTTTGGGTTGGGTACTCACTTTGTTATGTTATTTTCCTAGGCTGTGATGGAGATCATTTGAGCATGCAAAATATTTCAGTATAATCATCATGCTGGAAATATTACTTATATATATACTATCACGTAGATCCACATTGTATTGATCCATGGATATATTTTGTCTTCTCATAGATCCACTATGTATTTTTCATGGCTATGATCAATTCATGTCATGGAGGTATGTATCCACATTGTATATCTGGTGGCCATATCCTTAGTCAACATTCTCATGGATTCACAATGTATTGGTCGGTGACCATTCTTTACGTCTTTTATATTTCGAGCATAGGTATGCTTGACTTGGGAATGTTATTTATATTAATACTATTTGATGACTGTTTACAATTTCTACCAGGCTCTCCCACTGCAACACCCTTGCATTGAATAATTTATAAAGTGTTTTGGCCATCAATTTCTCTTTTGACCTCACACTTTAGGGGGTATCTGTTACATGTCAAAATTCCACACTTGGGAATCATATCATAAGTGTCACAAATGTGGTAAGTGCTACACTTTAACTGTCATAAGTGTCATAAGTGTCATAACTTGTCTCATACACTTTTTTTAAGTGTCGCAACTCAATTGAAACCATGCAAAACACTTGTCACAACTCCTAAATCATGTTATAGGATGAAGGCCCAACACCTGACAATTGAAACATGGTTTTTAACCTGGGAATTTGAACATTTTTTAGTAATTTAGAAGGGTGGAACTCCCCTACCCATGTATAGGGAGCACCAATTCTCCCCTTTCCATGTTAAGGGAGCGCTACTTTTGGAAAATGCTGCTCTGTCTCTCCCTAAGGGGAGGGACAGTCTTGTTAGAGGGAAAAGGGGGATCCTCCACCTTATTCTATGGGCCATCTCTCTTGGGATGAGGTTGGTAATGGATTCATATTAGGATCAGATCCCAAACTTAAGGAGTCATATCCTCAACCATATCCTTCATTTTCTCACGATGATTGTGCCTCTCAAGCCTATATATTAAAGGTATTTCCAAGGTGAAAGGGGAAGTAATTAGTTAGAGCATCATCATTTTTATCTCAATAAATTCATGCAAGAGTTGGGAGAGGAGATCTTGGAGAGGATGTTGCAGCATCAATCGTGGTCTGTAAGTATCTTCTTTATTGGTTTTCATTCAATATATACTTGGCCTATTTCCTTCAAGATTGTGCATTTTCTCATTTGCTTGTCTACTATTGCTCTAATATTCATAGATAGAATTGTCTTATATAATATTGTAGAGTAGGAGATAATTTTTTTCCTTTGTTTCCCATTTCATATCTCAATTTGTGCTAGGGAGTTTGAATATCAAGCTCAGGGATTTGAAGCACCGAGGAAAAACATCGAAAAAGGTACATCATATCCTTTCTCTCCTTCTTGTTCTAATTGGTTAAGATAAGTTTAAAGGGATGTTAGATTCCACTTGAACTTTATCTATCTTGGTATAGGGGTCTAGCAATCCAAGGGAGGTTTCACTTGTTCATAGGAGAAACATTTCGTAACAACCATCACATTCAAATGTTGCATCGACTAAACTCGAATGAAACTGAAAATGATACCAGGGTCTAAAACCACCCCTAGAGATGTGAAGCATCTTCTACTCGACATATGGTCCAGCAAGGTATTGATAAAAAAAAACTCATGAATATTGTCGATAAGTAGATAAAATCGACACTGCAACAACTTGATCAACCCCTAAAAGAACTTCTCTTCTAGGGATCCAATCTCATGAAATAAAATATTGGCTCATATCTATGTGTTATCTCCTAAACTAAATAACAGAGAGATACTAGGGTCCCAAGCTAATATCAGAAAGGACCCACCATGATGACGTTGTTCCACTCTAATCATAACCATATGAACATTGTGCCCCATCAGTATCCTCTTCTCTTATAACTCCAAGTCAAAATACATGTAAGCAATAGACCTACTACCATGAATAGTATTTTGTGTAGGCCTCCAGGTGAAGTCACGTCCTGCAAATCCATTACCATACTCGATCATGAATATCTAATATGGAAGTTTGTCTCGATCATTGCAATAACTTCGGGCTACTCATGGACTCATGGATGTCTTTGTCACCTGTGCTACCCCCTGATCCAAAGAGATTGTTAGGAAGTGTGTGAAATCCCCTAATTGGACAATTTTTTCACACTCACTATCTACCCTTTGTTCCCTCGATATATCTATGATGCAATATATCAACATGCTCTCCCACTATCTCTTATAAATGGAAAAGGAATGCAACAATCCTAATGGATGAGTGTTCCTTGACCTACTCTACTAGCACGTTGTACACTCCCCCATATCTCCCAACACATCATCTGCAAATCCCCTCCATGTGAACCTCTCTCGGGCCTGCTTAGATGATGTGAAACAATCTCTGCTCATAGAACAGATCTTCATGGTGCTAACACAAAAATCCCCCTGACTGCATCTGATAAGTTATGAAATCATAAGATGAACAAACTTGATCAACTCCTTAGAAGACCAATCCTCCATGCATCCAATCCTAATCATTTCAAGATTAAACTCCGAAAAGTGAAAATTGACCATCTCATCTATATTGGTTTTCGAGTTGTCAAACACTACAATACCGATATCTTGCCACCAAATTAGATGTCCACTACTCCCAATGACTGTTGTTGAAACCTTGGTGAACTTATCTAATAGAGCCTAGATCTCCTCTTGTGTACTATACACACTAATCACCCAATCCAATTGAAAAGAATCTTCCATGTCCATAATCTCACCTGTCTCACCCAAATGACTTAGGTGAACCTCCCATGTCCTATTGTATATAATGAGTGCATCAAATAAAAACCATATATTCCTCTGCCACTTCTTGCAATACTAGAAATTGACTAGCTCATTGGTCAACCCCAAATGTACAACCAAGAGATCATACTTAATACTGGAGGTATACTCATGCCTATCCTACTCCATGATACTCATCTAATGATATGTTTCTCCCTAAGGCTCACCCATCCACTCATCAATCCTAGGAATCCTCAACTCAATGGTGTTCCTAAAGACTCTATCAGGAGGTCTCCATGGTGGAAACACCCCACAAATCCATTATACACTCCTACGTGCCAATTAATATCCCTGCACATGGTTGTCAATTAGTGAATCGTCCTGCACCATTCTATGTCATGTAGGTGCCACTATGCCCATCACTCTATTGGCATCACCTAAACATGTTTCCCAACACATTCTCATGTCTATCATATATATTTCCACGCAATACATGGATTCATATACTTCCTTTTGGTGTGGTCCACAAGAAATATGTTCAACTATCTCCTCGTAGCTAATCCTTGAGCCTTTAGTGGTCCCTCCAAAAGAAACGACTCATGATCCCCACAATGTAAAATGGGAACATAGTCAAAACCCTCTATGTCATAATTCTCCTCAAGCACCTGCAACTATAAATTCTCCTCATATGGGATCATCACAAGACGCTCATCCTTCAAACCATGAGTGCCACGCATGCTCTCGTGTGTCATAACTACCAAATATGATTGAGTATCTATTGTAATTGATGAAGAGAATTCCAAAAAAAACTGATAACAAAGCTCCTCAACCTCCCTTTCCTTTTCTTTAGTAAACTTGAGAACAAGGTCCCCATCCATGAACAACTGGAATTAATATGATTTCATCTTCTCTAGTGCTTCTTTGATTATGTGCAATTGAGCACTAGTGACTCCACCTGCAACTCCTTTTTGTCTCTCCTTCATTTGGGTTTTCCAAATAATATCTTCAATGACCTTATGAGCACTATCTTCCCCTATCAACATTTGTACACTTTTCTCCTATCTGACCAATAATTAGTTCTCCAAATCATGCAATGCTAAGGGTCTTTGTTCAATTTCATCAACATGGTGTGGGTTGTCAAACAATATATTTTCCTATTTGTTTTCATCTATAAGAACACTATCTCCATCAACAACAACTGACTCACTAGATGATTCCATGCAATATGTACTTACCATACATTGACCTGTCAAATGATGGGACTCATGTGTACTATCATCGCCAAAATCAGACTCTCCTTTGTCATCCTCCACATAGGGCTCTTGAGAACATGGATCCAAATCCCATGAAATTTTTTCACATACCCAGTCTTCGTCATATTTATGTACAATCATTCTTGCATCATCATAAGTTTCATATATAGGATAAGGCATTTAATACACATCATAACTAGGTTCTAGCACACCCACATCATCATAAATAGGATAAGATGTTGAAGCCTCATTTCGAACCACATTGTCACTCAACTAGAATAAAATTGTATTAGTGCTATATTTTTATTTGTCTTCCCAAATATCCTTTGTGGCCTCAGGTTCTAATTCCTCATGAGTGTCCATGTGCTCATTTTCTAGAGAATAAACATATGAAGAGTCAACATTTTCCTAATTTTTAGAAGTATCAAAATCTTCAGAAACTAGTACCTTTTTCCTTAGCACCTTCACCTTCTTGTCCACTGATACTTGGGGTTCATACCACTCAATAATTTTGATGGTACAAAAATAATTGAATGAAATGGATGCATGAAATTCCTCACTAAGCACCATATATTCCCTTAGGCAATTTATAAACTCCTCATCTTGTAATTTATGTCATGTTGGTTGCCTCTTTAAACCACTAGCTCCATTGTTCCATGCATTGTTTTGATGGCTTGCCATATCCAAGATTGTTTACCCTCCAAGGATGGGAGGATCACAAGATTTGATACCACTGTAATTTCCCACCTACTAATATCACATTTTTTTCTTTTTTGTTGTAACAAACTGTGTATTCCTAAGTGATTACTTTCATCAAATACTTAGGTTGTAAGTTCATTTTCACTATAGAAATCCCCAATTTACTATTGTTTTAATACTAAATGGATTGTTTTAGTTTTATGGGTGGTTTATATATTGTTTAGGCTTGCCAATCTTTCCTTTCAATACAATAAATAAATATAATATCAATTCGTACAAAGGACCACAACTCACAATTGATAAATCTCTGAGAAACACCCAAAATGATATATACATAATTTATTTTCATTAATATATGAGACAACAGGAGTACATAAAAATATTCTCAACAAATAATGGAATGGAAAGTGATAAGGAACCTATTATATAATTTATGTAGGTTATCCTTACAAATGCAATGAGGAATATATGTTGTAAATAATAGTTATGTGTGTGGCATCACTTCTGAATGATACAAATATAATACATTTTATAAATTTCCGAAGATACATCCTTGTAGGTAGTGAAATCAACCTAAACAATTTTTGTATAACATCCCAACAGTTAGACTTGGCCTAGGTAAGAAGGATAGATACCAAAGAAATTCATCCCAGGAAACTACTAGATTCTCCTAGCATACAAACTCTATCATCCTTCTACAATAAATCGACCCCAAACCAAATATAAGCTTGACCCTTGCAAGAAATATGGCTCATCTCCCAAGGTGCACCCTCCACCACTCAAAATTGAACCTCTCATCAAGGAAAAACAGAGTCACAATAGTCACACTTTGACCCACATGTAGAACTCTCCCTCCAATGGCTAATTCACTCTCTAAATAAATAAACTCATCCCAAATGAGATGGAGCAACCCAAAATATATAAATTCATCCTCCTCGACCAAAACACATTGTCAAACTATGAAGCTCCGCTGTCACAAATACAAAAAATTTGTTGTCAAAGAAGAAATACTTAGCCACATTGAAGCAAAATGAAGAAATCTAGATGATCTCCTCCCTTCGACCAGCTAGGGTGGATGGTATCACCACCAAATCCAATATTCCAAACTCTTTAGGGTTTTCGTCCCAAGATCCAAAACCTCAAGAGCTTTCTCATTTTTTTTTATAGAAAAAAATACAATATGCATAATGAGAGAGGGTGCCCCTCATTCTCCTTTTATTCTCTCGTTGACCCTTTCATGACCTTTTTATATTTTTAATACGTTAAAGTGAATTTATTAATTCAATGGTCACTTAGGTGCCTTTTTTTCTAATTACTCAATGTCACCTTTTTTAAAAATATTAATTTCCCAGTCCAATGATATTAAATAATCAATCAATTAATTCCCTTTTTAATGTCTGAAAATGATTAATTGGATTTAATACATTTTCAGATGTCAGAATCCCCTTTCTCATCATCCCAACCTTTAGATATTTTCGTCTTGATTCCAACGAGATATTACACCGAGGTATTCCCTCAGATAATATGATCTCAATAACACTATTAGTGTATTTAATTAAATTATGCTCAATAATAACCCAAATTATCAAAATATTCAGAATGCCACAAAACCGAGAACGAACTATGCAGAAATGATCTCGATGATGAAATATGTAATATGGGCTAGGTTGGGCCTCATATAATTACTTCAAACCCTCTAAGATCATTGTTAACCTCCATTTAACCCTATGGCCAAGCTGACATAAACCCCAAAGTTCAATTCCAACTGCAAGGAAAGGAAATCCAAAAATAGGCACATCACAGGTGACAACATTTTTAGATAAAAGGGGAAATTTTGTATCAAATGAACAATATATCATAATCATAATTTATTTCTCTCGATAAGCCCCAATTTATATCATAATAGACAGTACATATTCTGGGCTAATTTATTTTATGAAAGGAAGAAAAGGAAATGCGTTCCATTTCCCTAGAAAGTTGGCAAGATAACACTGAGAAGTGCTCCAAAAACTGATGGATTTGCATCCCAATTCGACTAGTATAATTTAAAATTGGAAAATAAAGTGAAGGGGTTTGAACCTCAACAATATTTCATGAATCATATGATCTATGTAGGTTTCAGTGTGTCATACATAAACACTTGTATATATGGAGAAGAAGAAAATGATGGTAACAACTCTAAAGAAGTATTAGTTGGATATCTTGAGACTATTGTCAGCACAAATGAAACACATCGATAACAGATAAGGGTTATAAATGAAAGGAGTACAAAGTATCGAATTTCTTCTCATAGAAGCGACACACCCAAGAAAAATCCCCAAACTATTATGCAAGAGAAACCAAATTCCTTAATTGATAATTAAGATGATGGAGATTATCCTAATTGCCCCAAAAAGAGTGTTGAAAGACCTGACAAATTACCAATAAATAAGAGGAAAAGGAAGATCAATCAATTCCTGGAAGTAGAAGAGGTCATACTTGATGAGGAATTTATTCTTAAAGACATGGATTTGGATGCAATCATTGAGGATATAGAGTTTTGAGATGATCAACAAAGGGTTCAACATATTAGAGAAGTAGCAGTAAAATTGGTGAATCAAGAACCCACCTTTTCTAAAGAAGAATACTTGACCCTTCATAATGCATTATTTGACAAAGATTTAAACAAGTTATTCTTTGAACAAGTAAATTCAAAAGGAAAAATAATCCAATAGGAATATACATAGTTGGACCTGAATGGAGTCCCACCATCGAGAATTGCTTGAATTCATAAAGTTATCAGTAACACTTTTGATGTATTGGTTGATGAAATGGAAGCCAAAAATGAAAGACTCAAAGAAAGGATTAAAGAATTGGAATGTTCTTTGATGCCACACCTTATTTTTGCAAGTCCAGTTGCTCCTACTCAATCTGGGAGAAATCCCAATAGAACACCCAAGTCAAGCTTGAAGTTGAAAGGAACATCAATTCTATTGGTTGTAATCAGGAGATTTGTTGGAGAAAACATAAAAAAAAATAATGTCCCATATTTGAGAAGCATGGAATGTGGGGAATAATATCATTTCTTTTGGTTCCAGGCTAACTAATGTAAGAGAATATCTCTAGGATGACTTTACTAGTGAAGAAGGTTTCTATAAGTCTGCTTTCATCACATTTATCTTAAAATTTTATGGTATGACCGAATTAAAAATAAAAGAAGAGGACCTACCTTCCCCCATTCGAATAAAACAATTGAAAGCTTGTTATATAAAAAAGATAAAGGTGATGAAAGAAATATTGGATGATTGTGATGCCCTTGTTGTCAAAAAGGAAGTGTTATATCACAAATTCATTGAAATAGACTAAGCAGGGACTACAAGGGAGGTACAAGACCCAAAGTTAATTTTAAATTCTATATTTAAGACAAGGAAACAATTTGAGAAACATGTGGAAATATTGAAGGGTCTATCATCTGAAAAATTTAATAAAATGACCAAGTACACTGAAAATGAAATTGAAAATTAGTTGGTAAGTTATGTAAATAAAAACAAGATATTGAAAATACAGACCACCAAATTTCATTTGAATTAAGAGAATTAGAGGAACAATATTTTATATCAAATTTAGAAAAGAAATAAATGTTGCTCCAATGAAAGAACATATTGAAAATTGGTTAAAACAAGCCTTAATCAATATAATTGAAGAAGAGGTTAGAGGTAGTTGGTATTGGTCCTGCAACTGCAACAAGAAATTATATAAGAGTAATGTTAGAAATAAAATGAATATTATAGTCCAACAAAGTGAGCAATACATATCACATTCTTCCCATTTCATTTCTCTTCCCATTCAGAAAATCATCGAGTTGTGTTTTATCGGTCCCAAGAAAAGCATAACTGATTTTCTAACCATTTTCTCTTTCTCTTCTGTTAGGTCCAACCTTATTCTTGTTTATTTTCTTTATTTTATAGTCTATGGGAGCTTGATCCCAATCCAAATTTGGACAAATGCATTTTAATTTCTAAGACTATCAAAGACTATATTATTTTTGAGAAATCCCAGAGAACTACTTCGGGGATAAAATTTAATTATATCTTTTTAAACTATAATTTTAAGCATTGGATATTTAATGTTTTTCCTATCATATTATTTTTTTCTATGAATGAAAATACTCTTTTAAAGTTCTTTGGTATGTGGTCCTTTCATCTTTCTTTCCTTGAATGTGATAAAAAATATTTAATGTTGTGATGGATGTGATATTTATCGTATATTTTCTGTAGTTGTTATCTTTGCATAATATCTTTGCAAAATATTTTATCTTATGAGTGAATATTCCTGGTCCATTTCTTAAGAATTCTTTATACATATATATTTTTCAAATATTTTTCATTTATTTGAGTGATAAATATTTGGAGTTTTCTATTTATCACTCTCCCATCTTAATATTGTTGTCCCAAGATATTCAAAGATTTCTTTAAATAATTTAAATAGGAGTACCACCTCTATAAAAGGACAAGGGGATTCACATCCTCGTGAGCTTGTTGTTTCTATTTTAACTGATTCAAACATCAACACAAATTTCTTGTGTATGACATAGGCTTAGAGTTTGACATGTTTACCCTCAGAGTGTATCACTTCACATGTGAGAGCCTACTTGTGTTTGTAGTAGGTTCTGTGTAAAGTTTTAGGTCCACATATGTATTGTTGACCTCCCTTACCTCTCATAGATATAGAGGAAGGAGAGATTTATAGTTTTGTAAGCTAGCTATAATTAATATCAATATGTCACAAATTAGAGAACAATTGACTTTTAGAGAACAAATGACAATTTAGAAAGCAAATTGTTTTTATTTTGAAAACTTCTTCAAGATATTTTAGGAAATATATTTACCTATACATAGTGTGACATATATTACTTAAAATATAAAATAAAATATAAATCATGAGTCTAAGGGACCTATTGGTACCCCTTTATACATCTAACAATGATAAATATGGGTGGATTTCCCTATTTACTAGGTCCCTAATTCTTCTAGTAATGTATGCCCATTTGAGCCTCAATGTGATCATCATCATCTAGAAAAATAAGGATAGAAGGAGTATTTACAAATTCTTTATCTATGTCAAAGTATTCCATATAGTTTTCTTGAGACTCCATAGAGTTAGTGATTATGATCTCAATATCATAAAATTCTCTACAGACAACTTCAAATTTCTTGTCCACAAGGTCCAACTTATGCAATATTTCTTACTATTGGAGACCCTTTTCCTCCACCAATTAAGAAATAAAGACTTATTAAACCAATGGAACTTAAATAATGCTATTGAATATTTTTGTGTTACAATATTTGAAGAATCCCATGTATGACACATAATCCTTGAATTCTTCTTTGATCTAGCCTTTGGAGAATTTCCTCCTCTTCTGTTTGATTGGCTACTCCATATGGGCCACTTTGGTTTCAATAGAGAATCTATAATGGAAGTCCATAGTAGCCTTCATGGCTTTATATTGGTCTTAGGTAATTCACTAGGGGCATCTATGGTAAGGGTAGTTCTTAGAAGAAATGTTAGAGCATCTATTGTAACCCCACTTGTTGGATTCAGGATGGACCCCTTTAATATCTATAATCATGGAAGGTAGCTTGCAATTTATATATTCTATAAAGGGATAGCTATGAAGACGATGATCGGGGATACCCAAGGCTTGGGGGTGTTGATTAGAGGTTGGACTAGTGTCTCTCCTCTCTAAGATATAAGCTAGAGAGGCAGCCTTGGATTTAGGTACTATGTTTCCTCTTAAAATTAGAGATTGGGAGCTTCACCAAAAAATAGATGTAAATGAAAGAGATATCCACATGAACAATACTAAAGAAAAATGAGGAAAATGTAACAGAGAGTTAGAATAGAGGGACTTGAAAATGGAGCTTGAACCTTTGCAAAGACCAATAGGATCATAACCTTTTGGTCTCCCTAATTTTTTCATACTTCGTTGAGCCATATGATGCAAATGTCCCTTATGAATTCATAATTCCACATGATGTTGGGGTGATTATCACCTCACAAGCCTGGTTGTGGATCAAACTAGTTGTTTTGGCACATTAGTAAGGCTACATGGGCTCACATGCAAGCATTACATGAGGATATTACCACTATCCTCAACTAGCACCCCATCCAGGAAGAAGGAGAGAGTCCTCTCATAATCACATAATCGCATAATCATATTTTGTTAGAGTTATGACGAGAAGAGCACACATCTCTCTCTCTCTCTCTACTTCTTCTTTGACTTTATCTCTCTTGTCTTGGAGTTACTAGTGCTTCTCGGAGTACTTGAATAATTTTGAATACTATGGATGTCTCATCCATTAGAGACATTTCCCAAAGCTAGGGTTTTGTGGATTAAATCTAGGTTGTACTTGTTGAGGAGAAGGATGGAGGAAACATCTTACTTGGAGCCAAGGAGGCTTAGTAGTGCTGGTACTATCTTGTGAAGAGTATCTAGTGGAGCTAGTATTTTCTTTGTTTTCCCTAGCTAGGGTTTTGGAGAGTTGGAGGATTATAATAGCCTTGGAATGAAGTTATGGTATCTACATGTACTTCATCTTAATAAATGTGCATGAAGTTTTCAATTGTTGATATTTTATTTATTGGAGATTTGATTTTCAACTGCTTTTATCTTTGTGGTTTAGTAATTACCAGTACATGTATGTCTAATTTATTTCACATAAGTTAAGGATGAAATTATAAATTTTTTTAACAATAATCTTGAAAAATATAAGTCAAATTTATTGTTGGCATAAAGTACATTTCAAATCTGATTTATACTTGATAAGATTGTCCTGGAGTACTAAAATTTATAAACACACATTTGACATATTTTCTAAAATTTGTAAATACATATTTAGTATATTTTCTCTCAAATTACTTTATTAATTAATTTTTTATTACTATTAAAAAAAAATATTTTGAATCATCACTTTTATCACAATTTTTCCAAAAAATATGCTACATAACCTAAATTAAAAAAAATAAAAAATTAAAATAATTAAATGTATCTTAACCGTATTTTGAAAATCATGATACTTACTCTAATGTTATGTTTGACAATCATGATACTTACTCTAATGTTATGTACAAAATTTATGAGAGCTATTTTTATTATTAAAACATGTATTTTCACTATTGATGCATTTCCATACATATTAATGTTATAATTTTATTTTTTCATATATGCTATTCATTTATTTTTATATAATTTATTATTTTAAAAAATATAAAATATATAATTTAGTTTTTATTATATTGAAATTTGATTCATAATATTTTTTTTCAAATTAATATCAAAATTAAAATTAAAATAAATATTGTGTAATTTTAATTAGGGGTATTAATAGAGAATATGTATTATAATAATACATATTTTCTATTAATGTTCCCCTTCTCACTTTTTATAAAAGGTGGGAAGGGGAACATTAATAGAGAATATATATTATTATAATACATATTCTCTATTAATAGGGTGGGAGGCGGGGATATTAATAGAGAATATGTATTATAATAACACATATTCTCTATTAATGCCACCCCCTCCCACCCTTAAGGGGGTATTAATAGAGAATATGTATTATAATTTAATGCCACCCCCTCCCACCCTCTATTATATAATATTTTTACATGAATATTTAAATTATATACTTTACTTTTCATAAAATTTTATTTTCATTTTAAAAGTAAAACATATATACAAAAAGTTTATTTAAAATACAAAGAATATAATTTACCAAAATTCTAAAATTTACCAAAAAAAAATATAATTTGTTTTTAAATTTTATTTATTTATTTTAAAATTTGTATTTAAATTGCTTAAAATATATGTAGGGAAAATGTGTTTTACTTTAATATATATTTTTTTATGTTATTAATTGAAAATTGAAGCATAACACTTAAATAAATTATTAAGTAAATAAAAAATATACAATATTACAATTATATATATATATATATATATATATATATATATATATATATATATATATATATATATATATATATATATA
>JASDQU010109563.1:8454-31370 GCA_032191745.1 Picea mariana | reverse complement strand
ACAACAAAAGGGAAGGGTGCACCATGCTTAGGAACATTCACCTTCTTGGACTTGTATAGAATCTTTAGAGGGGATTCCTTTGTATTAGGTTCATTTTTTTCATGTACTTGTTGTATCTCACATTCTTTACATCACATATTTAGACTTATATTCCAAACTGGTTTTCCTTGGGGGGGTGGTTTGATCTAGGGTTGTGTTGGCCAAAAACTCTTGTGTCATATTTTCATGTATGCTGGAGTTTAGAACAACATTATATTAGTTGTAAAGATCTATAGTTTTGTTATATATTTGATGTATTAATGTGCTAACCTATAGGCTACTTAAACTACATGCTAGAGACCTTAAAATCTTATGTAACCATAACAAAATAGTATAAAAGTTCATGAAGAATTTGTTGTTATAAAAAAACAACAAACAAGTGTTAGATAGTTGACACTTAGAGCCAATCTCAGGTCAAAGACAAACCTAGTTGGAAACTTGTTAGGACCTCATATTTCTTCATAATCCACTAAGGCAATGGACATACAGATTGCTATTTTAAAGGGATTGTATTTTTTACATTTTTAAGGGTTTGATTCATTAACATTTTGCAGTCATGATTGAAATAGGATTAAAAATATTTATGGCATTTTCCACAACCATGAACAAAGGAAAGAGTGTTGAGATAACACTTCTAAATAGTGGGTCCAAGGCCACAACAAATGTTTTCATTGGCCCTAGGACAATAGATTTCATTCATGTTAATTATAGTTCATTGTGGGATACATCAGGGAAAGTAATAATTAAAGGATATTTCTGGTATGTGGTATCATAACATTCACCATCGGTATTTTCAATGCATGTGGGACCTTACATATTTCAAGGATGTTATGATGGTTGTATTGTTTTTTTTGGAGTATCATTGGTAATTGATGCGAAAGATCAAATAAAAAAGGACAACACTATTTATACTTTAACATTTTGTATGGAAGAAAAGAAATG
Source organism: Picea mariana (assembly GCA_032191745.1). Taxonomy (NCBI): domain Eukaryota; kingdom Viridiplantae; phylum Streptophyta; class Pinopsida; order Pinales; family Pinaceae; genus Picea; species Picea mariana. The sequence goes on along the minus strand of JASDQU010109563.1, from coordinate 30,389 downwards.
TCGTGACATGTAAGATGATAAAAATAAGTTCAATGTGATTGGAATTCACACGGGAAGCATGAGATCACTATCGTATTTTGATTTATTTTAATTATCATGTTTACAATGTTATTATTAACAACTAATACTTATTTGTTTTTATTGCCTTAACTTATTGAAACTAAATTATGTTTAAGGATTTTATAGATTGGTTAAATATGTAAAATATGTGTGATTTTATAGATGTATGGAAAACTTTTTAATATTTAAAGGTTTCTTTGAAAGTGTTTATAATATATTTTCAAATCTTTCATGAGATTTGGAGTATATGGTGTATAACTATCTCATGGATGGGCCGTGATGGATTTTTACATTGAAAGTGGATTATTTAGTGGTTACTTTACCCTATGTGGATTCTTTCTTGACATTCTTTATTGGAGTGTTGGAGACAATTTGGTGACATTCTACATGTAGACCACATGGAGGAGGTTGTTTTCTTGGAGAACCCCTTCCATTGGAGGAGGAGTGTTTGAAATTTTGGAGGAGGGCATTGAGCCAAGACAACATTGGATTTCTTGGACACTTGCATTTAGTCTTCAAGTTGACTTACATATACCTAGGTTACGATAGTAATCATGTAGGTGGAGTGAAATTGGAGGAGCACGTGACCTAGGAGAGGCATTGGAGCCCTTGTAGGAGGACCAATCTACACATCTTGTGGAGTTCCCATGCATTGAAACCTTGCTGAAATATATATAAATTACTTCTTTTTCCTTTCTCTTTTACATAGAAAAAAATTTGATCTATTGCGGGCTCATAAACCATTTCCATCAAGTTACGTGTTACTCAAAATGCACTCATATTCTCTATCATATCCAAATTGCACTGAGACTTTTCCATTTCATGAATTATTCATGGAACAACAGATTCATGGGTTGGTCTCACTATTTTCACTCATGTCTGGTCCTCCATCGTCACCAAAATGAACTTTATACTCCACGACGCTCGTAAGTATTATATTTAGAATATTTTTTATTTCATTTTCCACTGCAAGTGTGTAGCGTTTGTCTAATTCATTCACTTATCATAATCAAAATTCCATTCATCGACTCCCTGTTACTTAGCCAATACTTAGTCTCTTAAAAACATTTCCACTGTAGAAGTGGAGTTCGTCTCACTACCTTGAAAAGTTCTATTTATTTTTTCCCTCCATCCACCATCCCATACTTAGTCATATCTCGAAGTATTTAATGGAGTCATGGGAGTGGATTTGTTTCTTTTATTTCTTTATATATATATTTCTTTCCTCCGCTTCATCGTGAATCCTCATTCCTTGTCACATTCACCAAAAAACATCTAATGCATATCTTATGTGAAATGGTAGATGGTTAAATACTAAAGCATCATTATTAATGCCATTTTCCTTGAGACCCATCTCATAAATTCAAATTAAATTCGCTTAACCACTCTTTCAAAATAAGAGCTCCATTGCTTAATATGAAAAAGAAAAAAAATATTATTCCAGAAAGATCATGCATTATTTTCCAACTCTTAAGAATGATGGAGAGAAGAAGAGAAATATTTTGTGGGGATACACTTAATACACTTGCATGAGAGGACCCAAAATACCATTGGTCTAGATCCTATAGATACTACTCTACATTATCTTATGAAGAAAGGAATATTATTGACGTCTCAATATCAAGGATCACCAAGGAAGGGTGCATTCCAGAAGTCTTCGATGCCAAGGAACTAGTAGTATGGTGCACATATAATTATGAGAAAGACCAGAGAATTATTAAATTGAAAGCAAACAACCCAATATCTTTAGCACCATCAAATTTCAACATGATACTAAGGTTATCCGAGCCATTAATGACCTTTAAGGTTGACGAAGCCAACAATTTTATCAGGGAAAAATGCGGTGGTAGGGACTTATTGTCGCAATGTCTTGAAGACACGATGGCAATGTCGAACAATTTATCAGTGATACTAGTCACTCAATTTAAGAAACCTTATAAATAAGTGGCATGGATTCTTTCTAGGGTACTAGGACATGACTTCAATACTATTATCCCTTGTTTAGTTGTCTATATTTTGTATTACTATTCAAGGAAAGGGAATTTTTGACTCGTTAAAAATTATATCTATTGATATATCACTTCAATTATCAAAATTTAAGAAGGATAAGAAATTCTACATGTCTTCATATTTTGTCTTCGCTATTGTCTATTTTCATGTATTCCAAGAATTCCATTTGTCCAAAAATGTATATTTCAAGACAGACTTAGTTCACACATGGTATCCTACTTTGTGGAAGAAGAAAGCAATGTGCCATTTTTATGAAGTTTATGATTCCTTTATGTCTTCTTTCAAGAAACTCATGTTTGGAAACAACACTTCAATATTTCCATTAGAGGTGGTGTAATGTCCCACCTACTAATATCACATTTTTTCTTTTCTATTGTAACAAACTAAGTGTATTCCTGAGTTATGAATTTCGTCAAACACTTAGGTTGTAGGTTACTTTTCACCGTAGAAATCCTCAATTATTGTTGTTGTATTAATACATGGATTCTGGAATGTTATGGGTGGTTTATATATCGTTTAGGCATTCCAATTGTTCCTTTCAATATAGTAAATAAATATAACAAAAATCCATACAAAGGACCATAACTCAAAATGGATAAGTAATTTTAACATATGTTGGTAAATCTCAGAGAAACACCTAAAATGATATATAACGTCTTTTATTTACATTAATGTATGAGACAACAGGAGTACATAAAAATAGTCTTAAAAAATAATGGAATTGCGAGTGATAAGAAACCTTTTATATAATTTATGTAGGGTATCCTTATAAATGAAGTGATGAATATTTTTTATTAATAATAGATATGTGTGCATCAACCCTCCTGAATGACATAAATATGATATATTTTATATATTTTTGAATATACAAGCATGTAGGTGGTGAAATTGGCCCCAACAAGTTGTGTATAACATCCCAACATCTAGACTCAGCCCAGGTAAGAAGGATATATTACTTGCAGTCTAGAATTGGTTACTACTGAAGAAACTTGACCTAGGAAACTGCCAGATTCACCAAACATACAAATTGTGTGCTCCTTCTACCAAATATTGGCCCCAAACCAAAGATAATCTCAACCCTCACAGGAAATATGACTCTGCTCCCAAGGTGTGCCCTCCACCATTCAAAATCGACCCTTTCCTCAAGGAAAAACGTATTCACCATAGCCACACTTTGACCCACATGTATGACTTGCTCTCCAATGGGCCACTCCCTATCTAAATCAATAATAGTATCCCAAATAAGATGGAGATACCCAAGATATATAAATTTGGCCTCCTCAACCAAAAATTATCCACAAACCATGAATCTCTACCACCACAAAGAATACTGATCTACAAATATAAAAACTTTGCTCCCATAGAAGAAATACTCATCCACACTAAAACACAATGAAGAAATCTAGATGCTCTCCTCTCTTTGACTAGCTAGGGTGGATGGTCTCACCACTGAAACCAATCTTCCAAATATTTAGGGTTTTCTTCTCAAGAGATAAATCCTCAAGAGCTCTCTCAATTTCAGTTTAGAAAAAATATAATATGCATAATGACAGAGGGTGCCCCTCATTCTCCTTTTATTTTCTCATTGACCCTTTTGCAACATTTTTACCCTTTTAATAAGTTCAAGTGACTTTATTAATTCAATAGTCTCTTAGGTTCCTTTTTTCTAATTACTCAATTTCACCTTTTTTAAAAAGATTAATTTCCCTCCTTGATGAAATTAAATAATCAATTAATTAATTCACTTTAAGACATTTCTGGATTTGGAAGACCCTTTCTCATCATCCAAACCTTTACATATTTTTGTCCTGATTCTAACATGCTATTATATCAATGTATTCCCTTAGAAAATATGATTTGAATAACACCATTAGTGTATTTAATTAGATTATGCTCAATAATAACCCAAATTAAGGGAATCGTCGGAATGACAAGGAACTAAGATTAAGTTGTGCATAAATAATCATGATGATGAAATATGGTAAATGGGATAGGGTGGGCCTCATATAATTCCCTCAAACCTTCCAAGCTCAAAGTTACCCTCCATTTAAACCTATGGTCAGGATGGCATAAACCTGGAAGGTCAGTTCCAATTACAAGGTAGGGAAATCCAAAACTGGGGACATCACATTCCTCCCTTCCCAAGTATTTATTGTCCTTGAGAAATACCATTGTTACACATCAAAATTCCACACTTGGGCATCATCTCATAAGTGTTACAAGTGTCGTAAGTTTCACACTTTAACTATTGCAAGTTTCATAAGTTTCATACCTTGTCTTGTACACTTTTTTTAAGTGTCGCAACTCAATCGACACCATGGAAACACTTGTCACAACTCCTAAATCATGTTAGAGGAAGAAGCCCCATCATTTGATAGTCTAAACATGGTTTTTCACATGGGAATTTGACCTTTTTCTAGCAATTTAGAAGGTTGGTGCTCCCTTTCTCATGTATAGGGAGAATTGGTGCTCCCCTTTCCATATTAAGGGAGCACCACTTTTGGAAAATGGTGTTATTTCTATCACTAAGGGGAGCACCAATATTGTTAGAGGCAAAAGGGGGATCCTCCACCTTATTCTATGGGCTAGATCTCTTGGGATGAGGTTGTTTGTGTTCGACCCCTATGATATTGCTTCATCTTAGGATCAGATCCCAACCTTAAGGATCCATATCCTCAACCATATCCTCCATTTTCTCATGGTGATTGTGCCTCTCAAGCCTACGTATTGAAGGCATTTTCAAGGTTAAAGGGAAAGTAATCAGTCAGAGTATCATATTTTTTATCTCGATACATCCATGCAAGGGTTGGATGAGAATATCTTGAAGAGGTTGTTGTAACATCAATCATGGTCTATAAGTATCTTCTTTATTGGTTTTCATTCAATATATACTTGACATATTTCCTCCAATCTTGTGTATTTTCTTATTTGCGTGTTTATTGTTTCTCTAATCTTTGTAGATAGACTTGTCTTATATAATCTTGTAGAGTAAGAGATAGTTTTTTTCCTTTGTTGTCCATTGCAGATCTTAATTTGTGCCAAGGATTTTGAAGATCAAGCTTAGGGATTGGAAGGAACGAGGAAAAATGTCGAAAAAGGTACATCATATTCTTTCTCTCCTTCTTGTTATGATTGGTTAAGATAATTTTAAAGGGATTTTAATTTCCACTTGTACTTTCTCTGTCTTGGTATAGGGGTCTTGAAATCCAAGAGAGGTTTCACTTTTCTACAGGTGAAACATTCTATAACAAAAAAATGGTGACTCCTCTAGGGATCGACTTTGACTTTTCTTTCCTTGGATCATCTAAATCCTTTTCCTATCATTAGATATTATTTGGTTCTTGATTATGATCTATTTTCCTCTTCCCTCTTCTTCATTGAATATTTTACAGAGCCATTGACTGAGTCTTTGCTGAGATTGATTTTTTGGAAGCCATTTTTGAACTTTTCATAAACTTTCCCTCCTCTATAGTGTACACTAGAGCGCCACTTAACTCACTAGTGCTCCCATAATCCTACTAGAGGGTGCCATTCCCCTGACTGGTTCTCCCCCTAAGACTCTTAGAGGGCACCATTCTCTTTATTGGCACTCTGTCTCTTTGAGAATAAGGGCTCCAATCTCCCTGTTTTGGTTTTTTTTCCTCTTTATTCCTGCTTTTTCTCAGTCTTCTTTTGAGAGGTTTATTTCCCGGTGACTATTGGTTTTTCTTTAACTTAGTTTGGATTGATAATTTGACATTTAAAACTCATTCATATTCCTTCTTTGAGTTTTCAATATTCTCTCCTAGTTGTGATCGCCTTGGGTTAACAAGATCCCTTGGTTCATCCTTCCTTTGAGTTCTTTGATCTTCATCTTGCAAATCTTTCAGAATGCTTGATTGTTTAGGATTTTTCATCAACTAGGGTTTGCAAAGGTTTCTTGGTATTCAGCCTTTTTGTATTCATTGAAACATCTCACTTTTCTGGATTGTTATGACTCTCTTGTTTTCCACACCCCTGTCTTGAACATTGTTTCTTTATTCTCATGTTTTGAATATTTTCATGAGTGCTTGTCTTCTTTCTCGTTTGCATCTTTGAGTTTTTGATTGAATAGGTTATCCCCTACTTGTTTTCTTTCAATTATCATCACTTTGAGTGTGCTTTGTTTGATTTTTTATTTACCTCATAGTTCTTTGTATCATATATACATATATTTCATTCCATTTGAAAGTTAAGAAGCATAAAATTTTGCATATCTCCTTTCATAAATAATCAAACGAAGAATTTTTTCATTCTTTAGGAAATTTGTTTTGGTATATGTTTGGAAAAAGAGCTAGTTTTGCATGTGCATTTTGGTTTTCAGAAACATTTGCTTGGTAGTTTGGCATCATATTGAATTTGATCCAATCCATATGCTCCTTGGTATTTTGGAAACATATTCTCCTTCTCAAACCTCTGAGGTGAATGCGATCAAATCCACTTCATCTCAGCAACTACGAGGTAAGAATAAAAACAAGGTTAAATCCAAGAAATATTCTAATGAGTAGGATAATCCAAATACCATTGATACTCAATCGAATAGGAAGGTTAAGTTTCATTGTATAAGTTGAAAGGAAGACCACTACACGAAATACTACCCTCATCGTGAGAAGTTGCTAAAAATTTTAAGGCTACCTCCCAACCAGCTCAACAACAACATTCAGTTGAAAAAAATATTTCCCCTCCGCAAGGGGGAAACACGGGTCATTCCCACCATGGGGATACTTCATCAAGCACCTCTAAGGTCTATATCCTTAAGGAGGTTAATGCAAAGACTCAAGAAAATACTTATGAAACTCTTCCATGTGATCGGACTAAAGGAAAGGCCATTGATCATCCCTCGACATTGAATCCTCCTCCATATTCCAATCCTCTTCATATTGAGAAACCAATATATGACGTCATATTATGCCCACCCAAGATTGTAATTTGTAAAGAGACATTTAATCCAAATTCCCACATTTCCAAAAATACAACATTGTTGAAGATTTGGCGCAAGCGCCTTGTGCTATGTCAGCCCTTGAAGTTCTACACCACTATCCAAGTCAATGTAGAACCATGTTTTCAACCATTGGAGCTATGGATATAGAGGAATCAAACCTTATTACTTTTAATCTGGATTATTTTAAGGAGAGGCTCTCCCACCACTTAGCATTCAAAATTCAATTTTGGTTGGTGGAAAGAACATCCATCGCACTATTTTAGATGTTGGAGCCTCCACCTGTGTCATGTATTTTCCTTGTTGGAGAGCCCTTGGTTCTCCTAAACTTACCCCATATCCTACCACCTTGAAATCATTTGATGGACATGGTTTCCAACCTCATGGAATCTTACAATCTTTCATTGCGAAATTGAAGGGTAACACTATTTCGGTCGATATCGAAGTGGTTGACGCACTGCTGGATTATAATTTTTTACTTGATCGTAGTTCGTTATATGTGATGAGTTTTGTTGAATATTTGATGTTTTGTATCTCTCAATTTCCCCATCAAGGAAAAATTATCATTGTTGACCAACTGGATTATATAACTCCAAATCCATACAATGTGGCAGCGAATAATGTCCCTTTTCTAGGAAAAAATAGTTTTGAGAATGTAGGAGTAGGTCTCCTTAAGGATTCCTCACTCATGGGGGACTTTCCTTTTCCTTCTCCTCCCACCTCCTAGGTTTCCACGTTAAATATGATTTATACTTAGGTGAGACAATCCTTAGAATTATCTGATACTTTGGTAGTACCTAGTCTCAAAGAGAAAAGTTATTTTTTGTTTCAAGATCATTAAAAAATGAAATAGACTCCTACGAGCATAGTTCATCATCTCTATAAATATTGTTAAAAAATGAAATAGACCCCCCTCCATATGAATCGATTCTCACCCTAGATCGAGTACTTGAACCTTCTTTTCCTCTGCCTAGTGAAAATATTGCTATTAGTAACTAGACGCCTAAATGATGAAATAAGAAGAGTGACCAAAGAAAACAAATCCTGCGGGGTAGGTCTCAAGCCTCTGGACATCATACTACAGCAAAGACACTAGCTTCCATCACACAAGCTAGGGGAAAAATACCTCTAGAGAGAGACGCTTCTAGGAGTGATCCTCTCTTAGGGGTCATTTCCCTCGTAACGTAGTATTTTTTCTAGAACGATCTTTGTATTTGTTCTTTCTTGTCCTCATTAAAACATGGGAATAATTTACTGAGTATACTTTTATCTCTTTTTTCAGACTCGTAAAATATCTATGAAAAAGGAACTCTATGGAGTCTCCTTTAAGATCTTTTCAGACTCCCTAAACATGAAAATATTTTCGAGTGAGATTGCTTCCTTTCACTCTCGTTAAAAGGTTTGAAAGGGAATATTTTGAGTGGTATTTTATCTCTTTTCGGCCTCACAAGACTAATTATGAAAAATGATTACTCTAATAAAGAATTGTTAGAAGAGTTACCCCCTGTATTGTTTTACACTTTTCTTGGAATTGGGAGACTAAATTTATGAAAATGTCATCCACAGAGTTGTGTTTAAGTTCTTTTGAGACTCTAAAAATGAAAAACCACCAATTTTACCTTCTTGGGCTCATAAAACAATGCATCAAAGGACCTATGTGAGTACAATCTCCAGGATCCATATGGGATTGAACCATTTCTTCTTCAGGTTGGTTAAACATATGATGAGGGATTCATCCAAAGGATGAGTTATACCAAGCATATTTTATCCTCCTCAAGTTTGATAAAAAAGAAAGAGGTACTCATCTATCTATATGGGGGAAAAAAATGAAGGAAGTGGGTCAAGTATTTTGGAATTTATTATCTCCCTTTAACATGGCACCTATTTTCACCTCATCTTATAGTTCGGAAATCCGTTTTTCTTTGATTCATACCAATTCCATGTGTCATTATAATTTTTTTTTCCAATCGAAGAGTTCTCTTATTTTTGTCACATTATGTTCATGGTACTCATTGAGTCAATGCTACCAAGTCAGTTGTCATGCCTCATCATGTTCAAGGGAAGTTTCACTTCAAACCATCCATCTGTAGTATTACCATTTTCCATATCTTGTGTCAGTTGATACTCATTCGATCCACCATCTCACATCACTTTCCAATGTCACTTTCATGTCTATGATGGGGGATACATCATGGTGGTCCTTCGACGAGTTTGTTCATCTCGAATTCAACACATCATCCGGGAATTAGACTTAGAAAAAAATCAGTACCTTGGGACCTGCATGCCTCAATGTTGTGCTGGGAAATCCCCCTATGGACTAGCATTTAGGGTTATATTATGCATGAAGATAAGACTGAAAGAATCCTACTTTCTACCATCGTCCCAGACTTAATCCCCATTTCTTTCAAGAAAATACATGGTTAAAAGAACATACCTTGTTCCGAATGTTCAATGTCGATCCTTCTTCACACTTGATCGCTTGCTAGAAGCTATCCTCCCAAGGTTGATGTGCATACAAAACAAGAAACAAACTCTACATACATTTGTTCTACAGATTAATGGGTTAGAGATTCAAACATATATTCACTAAACTATGAAGAACTCATATAGTGGGACGGGAAAAGCATTTCTTTATTATTAACTTTAATGAATCAACTTACAATGTCGAGACCGGTCACTGCTTCGCAAACCTGATTCTGCGATCCTCTTCAAGTGTCCTCCAACTTCTTTTCTTTGTATCTCTCTTTGCACAAGGATGGTTAAAGGGTTGGTACAATGGGAATGTACAATTGGGCAGAGTTTCTTTACTATTATTCTCCTCTTCCAAATAGGACCCCTAACCCTTCTTTTATAGGCTAGAAGAAGCTAGGTATTTGGATGAACCCTCGACCATGCATGGCCGAAAGATTCAGTTAAATCACCCAAAGCTGTGTGTTCCATCGGAAACTTTCCTTTTTTCGTGCTTTTGTAGGTACATGCAGGTTGTTTTAGGTCAGCTAGCGTGTCCACATGTGCAGTAATGGATTAGGGCGTGTGAGCCTTTATAAAAGAGGTTTTTTAAAGAGTTGTTTAGCAGTGCTTTGGAAAAGAAGGAATCTGAGATGGCCTGATGCTAGGTAAGCATGCATGGTGCAAATTAGGGTTATAACAGATTCCCCCTAATGTGTGAGATCAGAAGAGCATCTGATGGTCAAAATACATTACCAATCTTTACTGATGTGTCCAACAGGTGAGCCCAGAAACTAGGAACCGAGAGGTGTTGTCTACAAAATAACAAATGTCTCACCAAGGCGGGCATACCCATGCGCGGGATAGAATAGAATCATGGATACCAATCAAATACACTGTAGATCCATGTCAAATAACTATATAAAGTGTAGCCACGAACAATACACAGTGGAGCTACATCTCGAAATAAAAAAGATATACATGTAGAGTATCCATCTTCTAGAAGCTGATACAGCCTGATGGTTGGAGATGAGGTCTTCAGAGCTCGAGCAACAACTTCAAAATATTCAAAACTCAGGTAGGAGTGTAATATGAGTGTATGAATTCACTACCCAAAGGTCTTCGACGACTCGTCAGTCATGGACTAGAGAATCTTGACAATCAAACTGAAGGCTTCATTGATTTCTAACAAAGACTTGATTGGACGTTCAGGATGGTCGGGTATGAGGGCAAGAGACAAATTGTAGAGGGGCCAACTCAGGCTTGGTAGAAAATTCCCTTGTACAACAACATGACAAATGATGAGACTTAGGCAGCATGGCATTAATCATAAGTTTATGAAGCAGGAGGCAACACAAACTCTCCATATGTTTGGAAGAATAACCAAATGGAGGAGGACACGACTCTATGTAGCGAGAACAACTTATTAAGGTTGTATTACATCCCATATTATGACGAACAAATGGACAGATGTGCTTTATCCAAGGGCGACTCATTATGCTGCCAATAAAAAAAATACTTTTCCCTTGCTCTTTTTGGGGTATATTTGATTTTTTTTTTCTTTTTCAATGATTTTGGAAAAAAGAATAAAGAAATGTTACGTTATAATGTAGGAATGAGTGTTACAAACATATCCCTCCCCATGTTAGTCCCGTGGGGATAGGCATAGTGGTTTGTTCGGGGTTTCATTGATTGTGAAAATAATTACCCCAGATCGGCATTCCTGACAAGGGAACGAATCTCTGCCAAGAATTCCAAGGACCTGATGCAGAAGAAGTTTCTAGGTGTGCCCCCTGTGCAATAATAGTACCCTACATAGGAATAGATTGTCCAAAACCAGGGTTTCCCCCAGTTGGGAAAGTAGCGGATGAAAAGGCGTTGTTACCAAATGCACCAAACAAACAAAATGATGTCAAACCTACCAACATATTATGCGAAGGTGGTCCTTGACTCCCTGCTCCAAGTAAACTATGGTGTGCAGGTGGCCCGACGGATTGTTGATGTGTGCCACTGAGTGAAGGGGACGAAGGAGTTATATGACCTCCCCCATAAGGGAAAGTGTTAAAAGGAGCAGGAGTGCCCCCATGTGTCCTTGCAGAGGAGCGTTAGAGCTCCCTACCCCCAGACCTGAAGTTTGTGAAGTGGAGTAGGAAAGTATAGGACTTGTACCTGAACTAGGCATCTCGTATGAGAATGGAGGGTCGGTCGCACTTGGTGTGAAAGGGGTTGTGGCCGCCACCAGAGATGGGATCGAACCACTGTGCGATGTAGTTGCGGTCGATACCATGGTGGCATAGACTGGTGACAGTGGGTTAGAAGGTGGAAACTCTCCTATGGTGACAATCGTAGTGGGAATCGAAGAATTCCTAGAAGGAGTAACAACATTTGTTTCCATTGCTGCATACAACACTGTCTAGCACTTGTAAGGATGAATTGGTACGATGGTGGGTGCCGAAACATCAGTGGTGGAGGTTTCATCTAGACCAAAATATTTCGCTCCAAGGTCTAAAATGGTTGATTCCTCTGGATGTTGGTCGGGCACAATTTCTTGTGACCCGGTCGATTCAAAAGACCCTTGTTGGTCTAGTTTTCGCCTTAGTGGTGGCGGGGGTGGCTCTAGTGTAACCGGCGGTAGGCCAATAAGCCTTTGTGACCGGTGGAGTTCATGATCCTCCACTGTGTGAGAAGATCAAAGACACTCTAGGGAATTCTAGTTGTTCAAAAACAACACACACTAAAAAAGTCCCTATAAGATAAGACAAGAAAACACTAAATTAATTAGAAGAACAGTTACAACAACCAACACTAGAAAAACTTACCGGTGCAAGTGAAACTTGAACACGGAAGCACCCTCCAGGTATACTCTGCAAAGCGTGGCCCAATGTCTATCCTAGGTACCACGGTATACCCCTACAGTCACCTATGTATGTCCCTAAAAAATATAGGCAACTAGGTTTCCAGTGCGCAAACAGTCACTAGGCGGGTACAGTCGAAAGTCGGGTAGATCAAAATGAGTAGGGTATCGAGCCCGAAACTTGTCAAGGGTATCAAAAGCAAGTGGTTCGGAAGAAAACTAAGGACCTCAAACAGATTCAAGACCCACGAATCTCTGTGCCAAATTCAATCGACGAAATCCCAAGACAAGCCCTCTATATGTGTTCCCCACTAAGATTGGTCCAGCTTTGGAGGGGTTATCTCCGCTACCTTTCCACACACGACCTCATGTTTATTCCTTGTGTTAGAGGGGGGTCTCGGATAAATTTCACGATACTAGACTTGGACACTCCCTAACTCAGACTCCAATGTTTTATTTTAATGGCCTTGAAGAGTTTCCTTTCCAACATAATCCAAGGCCCTAAACCTGAACTAGTTGGTTAACCCTACAAACATAAAAGTCTAATGATTTTTAGATTTAGCATTAATTTTATGGCTTGTCTTACATCAAATGGTATGAAACTAAAACTAGTGATGTTTGAAAGACGAAAGTAAAAATGAACAGAAAGATGGAAACAAAAATATTCACTTAACGCAAATTTTCAACAACTTTTCAATTTGTTTTTTTTTTTTTAAGAATTTTCTAAGATATTTTGAAAAACAAACTTAAAGAAGGATTTCACTTGACTATGAGCTACTTACAATCTAAGTTAACTATCAAGAACTTAAGAAAGCAAAGACTTTTCCCTGGTTACTAATGCAAAACCACACTTTTCAACCCAACAAAGAAACGAAAGATTTATTTTATTTTATTTTAATGATCACAAAGAAAAAAGGAAAAATACCAACAAGTCAAAAACCAAGAAAAAAAAAAATTATGGCCTAATCGCAGATCGCAAAGAATCACTTCAAGAAATCACACACTAGCAACTTAAAAAATGACTCTCACACTTGTCTAAGAACCCTAAAGAAAATTTTGATGAAAAAACTTTTAAATGAAAAAAGAAAGCTATGGTTGAGATTAAACCTAATCTATTGAATGCTAGGACAGAGATTCAAAAGCCTAAGAGGTATAACTCTTGTCAAGGGAAAAGATGACTGCCTCACCCTCAACAAAAAACTATCCTTCACAAGCACACTACTGACAATCCAACAACAAGCGTGTGCACGCAAGCTGTGTAGAGCCAGAGGGCATGTACATGCATGCTGGCCTTATACAGGCCACGTCTATCTCCAAAACTTTGAAACAAATAAAAATAGACAATCCAAACAAGGAAGAGACCATTGATACTGAGAACCAGGATCTCTTGAAGGCTTAGACACTTTCTTTAACAAAAAAAACAAAAACAATGTAAGGAAAAAAATTGTAAAACAAACCAATCCAAGATGAACCCTAATTTGTAGACTGCACACAACCAAGACTAGAAAGAGTTCCAGAAAACCCCTGAGAATGACTCATTTTGACAGGGAAGAGGATGACTCAAAAATTTTCTAGAATCATACACACTATTGTTACTTCTTCATCTAGCGTTTACACGCAGGATGTAAGAAAGTAGGGCACAGGTACATGTGTTCAGACCTGATGTGGGCCACATGTACCTCTGTGGTTCTTGAAAAAACACAGTCAAGCAAAGAACAGAGATGACTGGTATGGAAGACCAGAATCTCTGTTAGCTTAGACTTTGCAGAAACTTCAAAAAAAAGAAAAGAAAACCACACTTTTTTTTAAAATACCCAACAATATTCCCAGGAACCCTAGAGACTTCCCCAGTATGGTCACCAACTTTTTTGTGTTGGGAAATCCCCCTATGGAATAACATTTAGGTTTATATTATGCATGCAAATAAGACCGAAAGAATCCTACTTTCTACCGTCGTATTTCTTTCAAGAAAATACATGGTTAAATGAACATACCTTGTTCCAGATGTTCGATGTCAATTCTTCTTCACACTTGATCACTTGCTAGCAGCTATCCTCCCAAGGATGACCTACGTACAAAACAAGAAAAAAACTCTACATGCATTTGTTCTACAGATTAATGGGTTATAGATTCAAACATATATTCACTAAACTATGAAGAACTCATATAGTGGGACGGGAAAAGAATTTCTTTATTATTAACTTTAATGAATCAACTTACAATGTCGAGACCGGCCACTACTCTGCGAACCTAATCTTGGGCTCCTCTTCAAATGTCTTCCAACTTCTTTTCTTTGTATCTCTCTTTGCACAAGGATGGCTAAAGGGTTGGGACAATGGGAATGTACAATTGGCCAGAGTTTCTTTACTATTATTCTCCTATTCCAAATAGGACCCCTAACCCTTCTTTTATAGGCTAGAAGAAGCTAGATATTTGGATGAACCCTCGGCCATGCATGGCTGGAAGATTCAATTAACTCACCCAAAGCTATGTGTTCTGTCGACAAATTTCCTTTTTTAGTGCTTTTGTAGGTACACTCGGGCTATTTTAGGTCAGCTAGTGTGTACATGCATGCAGTAATGGATTAGGGCACATGGGCCTTTATAAAAGAGGTTTTTTAAAGAGTTGTTCAACAGTGCTTTGACAAAGAAGGGATATGAGATGGCCTAATGCCAGGTAATCATGTATGGTGCAAATTAGGGTTATAACACTCAATGGCAGGCCTCCTCTCTTATGAAAATAGGTTTACATCATTGACCTCTAATATGCATATTCCATGAATTTTTGACCTCAGTTCCATTATTCACATTCGCTGGAATGTACAAGGGTACATTGGGATTCATTGTCATCATTGGTGATTTCCATCATACTTGTTAATGGTATACCTCGATGGCCAGTAATCAAGTAGTTTCTACCATGTTTGAAACCAATCCATCTATTCACATGGCTAGATTCGTACTGTTTCGGGATCTGGAAGAAGACTTTGGGTTGGGTACTCACTTTGTTATGTTATTTTCCTAGGCTATGATGGAGATCATTTGAGCATGCAAAATATTTCAGTATAATTATCATGCTGGAAATATTAATTATATATATACTATCACGTAGATCCACATTGTATTGATCCATGGATATATTTTGTCTTCTCATAGCTCCACTATGTATTTTTCATGGCTACGATCAATTCATGTCATGGAGGTATGTATCCACATTGTATATCTGGTGGCCATATCCTTAGTCAACATTCTCATGGATTCACAATGTATTGGTCGGCAACCATTCTTTACGTCATTTATATTTCAAGCATAGGTATGCCTAACTTGGGAATGTTATTTATATTAATACTATTTGATGACTATTTACAGCTTCTACCAAGCTCTCCCACTCCAACACCCTTGCATTGAATAATTTGTAAAGTGTTTTGGCCATCAATTTCTCTTTTGACCTCACACTTTAGGGGGTATCTGTTACACGTCAAAATTCCACACTTGGGAATCATATCATAAGTGTCACAAATGTCGTAAGTGCTACACTTTAACTGTCAGAAGTGTCATAAGTGTCATAACTTGTCTCATACACTTTTTTTAAGTGTTGCAAATCAATTGAAACCATGCAAAACACTTGTCACAACTCCTAAATCATGTTATAGGATGAAGGCCCAACACTTGACAATTGAAACATGGTATTTTACCTAGGAATTTGAACTTTTTTTAGTAATTTAGAAGGGTGGCACTCCCCTACCCATGTATAGGGAGCACCAATTCTCCCCTTTCCATGTTAAGGGAGCACTACTTTTGGAAAATAGTGCTATGTCTCTCCCTAAGGGGAGGGATAGTCTTGTTAGAGGGAAAAGGGGGATCCTCCACCTTATTCTATGGGCCATCTCTCTTGAGATGAGGTTTGTAATGGATTTATCTTAGGATCAGATCCCAAACTTAAGGAGCCATATCCTAAACCATATCCTTCATTTTCTCATGGTGAATGTGCCTCTCAAGCCTATATATTAAAGGTATTTCCAAGGTGAAAGGGGAAGTAATTAGTTAGAGCATCATCATTTTTATCTCAATAAATTCATGCAATGGTTGGGAGAGGAGAGCTTGGAGAGGATGTTGTAGCATCAATCGTGGTCTGTAAGTATCTTCTTTATTGGTTTTTATTCAATATATACTTGGATTATTTCCTTCAAGCTTGTGCATTTTCTCATTTGCTTGTCTACTATTGCTCTAATATTCATAGATATACTTGTCTTATATAATATTGTAGAGTAGGAGATATTTTTTTTCCTTTGTTGCCCATTTCATATCTCAATTTGTGCCAGGGAGTTTGAATATCAAGCTTAGGGATTTGAAGCACTGAGGACAAACATCAAAAAAGGTACATCATATCCTTTCTCTCCTTCTTGTTCTAATTGGTTAAGATAAGTTTAAAGGGATGTTAGATTCCACTTTTACTTTATCTATCTTGGTATAGGGTTCTAGCAATCGAAGGGAGGTTTCACTTGTTCGTAGGAGAAACATTTCGTAACAACCATCACAATCAAATGCTACATCGACTAAACTTGAATGAAACTAAAAATGATACCAGGGTCTAAAACCACCCTTAGATATGTGAAGCATCTTCTACTCGACATATGGTCCAACAAGGTATTGATAGAAGAAAACTCATGAATATTGTCGATAAGTAGATAAAATCAATACTGCAACAACTTGGTAAACCCCTAAAAGAACTTCTCTTCTAGGGATCCAATCTCATGAAATAAAATATTGGCTCATATCTATGTGTTAGCTCCTGAACTAACTAATAGAGAGATCCTAGGGTCCCAAGCTAATATTAGAAAGGACCCACCATGATGATGTTGTTCCACTATAATCATAATCATATGACCATCGTGCCCCATCAGTATCCTCTTCTCTTATAACTCCAAGTCAAAATACATGTAAGCAATAGACCTACTACCATGAATAGTATTTTGTGTAGGCCTCCAGGTGAAGTCATGTCCTGCAATTCCATTACCATACTCGATCATGAATATCTAATATGGAAGTTTGTATCGATCATTGCAATAACTTCGGGCTACTCATGGACTCTAAACATATCTCCACTGGATGTCTTTGTCACCTGTGCTACCCCCTGATCCAAAGAGATCGTTAGTAAGTGTGTGAAATCCCCTAATTGGACAATTTTTTCACACTCACTATCTACCCTTTGTTCCCTCGATATATCTATGATGCAATATATCAACATGCTCTCCCACTATCTCTTATAAATGGAAAAGGAATGAAACAATCCTAATGGATGAGTGTTCCTTGACCTACTCTACTAGCACGTAGTACACTCCCCCATATCTCCCAACACATCATCTACAAATCCCCTCCATGTGAACCTCTCTCGGGCCTACCTAGATGATGTGAAACAATCTATGCTCATAGAACTAATGTTCATGGTGCTAACACAAAAATCCCCCTGACTGCATCTGATAAGTTAGGAAATCATAAGATGAACAAACTTGATCAACTCCTCAGAAGACTAATCCTCCATGCATCCAATCCTAATCATTTCAAGATTAAACTTCGGAAAGTGAAAATTGACCATCTCATCTATATTGGTTTTTGAGTTGTCAAACACTACAGTACCAATATCTTGCCACCAAATTAGATGTCCACTACTCCCAATGATTGTTGTTGAAACCTTGGTGAACTTATCTAATAGAGCCTAGATCTCCTCCTGTGTACTATGCACACTAATCACGCAATTCAATTGAAAAGAATCTTCCATGTCCATAATCTCACTTGTCTCACCCAAATGACTTAGGTGAACCTCCCATGCCCTATTGTATATAATGAGTGCATAAAATAAAAACCATATATTCCTCTGCCACTTCTTGCAATACTAGAAAGTGACTAGTTCATTGGTCAACCCCAAATGTACAACCAAGAGATCATAATTAATACTGGAAGTATACTCGTGCCTATCCTACTCCATGATACTCATCTAATGATATGTTTCTCCCTAAGGCTCACCCATCCACTCATCAATCCTAGGAAGCCTCAACTCAATGGTGTTCCTAAAGACTCTATCAGGAGGTCTCCATGGTGGAAACACCCCACAACTCCATTATACACTCCTACGTGCCAATTAATATCCCTGCACATGGTTGTCAATTAGTGAATCGTCCTACACCATTCTATGTCATGTAGTTGCCACTGTGTCCATCACTCTATTGGCATCACCTAAACATGTTTCCCAATTCATTCTCATGTCTATCATATATATTTCCATGCAATCCATGGATTCATATACTTCCTTTTGGTGTGGTCCACAAGAAATATGCTCAAATATCTCCTCGTAGCTAATCCTTGAGCCTTTAGTGGTCTCTCCAAAAGAAGAAACTCATGATCCCCACAATGTAAAATGGGAACATAGTCAAAACCCTCTGTGTCATAATTCTCCTCAAGCACCTGCAACTATAAATTCTCCTCATATGGGATCGTCACAAGATGCTCATCCTTCAAGCCATGAGTGCCACTCATGCTCTCGTGTGTCATAACTACCAAATATGATTGAGTATCTATTGTAAGTGATGAAGAGAATTCCAAAAAAAACTGATAACAAAGCTCCTCAACCTCCCTTTCCTTTTCTTTAGTGAACTTGAGAACAAGGTCCCCATCCATGAACAACTGGAATTAATCTGATTTCATCTTCTCTAGTGCTTCTTTGATTATGTGCAATTGAGCACTAGTGACTCCACCTGCAACTCCTTTTTGTCTCTCCTTCATTTGGGTTTTCCAAATAAGATCGTCAATGACCTTATGAGCACTATCTTCCCCTATCAACATTTGTAGAATTTTCTCCTATGTGACCAATAATCAGTTCTCCAAATCATGCAATGCTAAGGGTCTTTGTTCAATTTCATCAACATGGTGTGGGTTGTCACACAATAGATTTTCCTATTTGTTTTCATCTATAAGAACACTATCTCCATCAACAACAACTGACTCACTAGATGATTCCATGCAATATGTACTTACCATACATTGACCTATCAAATGATGGGACTCATGTGTACTATCACCGCCAAAATCAGACTCTCTTTTGTCATCCTCCACATAGGGCTCTTGAGAACATGGATCTAAATCCCATGAATTTTTTTCACATACCCAGTCTTCGTCATATTTATGTACAATCATGCTTGCATCATCATAAGTTTCATATATAGGATAAGGCATTTAATCCAGATCATAACTAGGTTCTATCACACCCACATCATCATAAATAGGATAAGATGTTGAAGCCTCATTTCAAACCACATTTTCACTCCACTGGAATAAAATTGTATTAGTGCTATATTTTTATTTGTCTTCCCAAATATCCTTTGTGGCCTTAGGTTTTAAGTCCTCATGAGTGTCCATGTGCTCATTTTCTAGAGAAGAAACATATGAAGAGTCAACATTTTCCTAATTTTTAGAAGTATCAAAATCTTTATAAACTAGTACCTTTTTCCTTGGCACCTTCACCTTCTTGTCCACTGATACTTGGGGTTCATACCACTCAATAATTTTTATGGTACAAAAATAATTGAATGAAATGGATGCATGAAATTCCTCACTAAGCACCATTTTTTCCCTTAGACAATTTATAAACTCCTCATCTTGTAATTTATGTCATGTTGGTTGCCTCTTTAAACCACTAGCTCCATTGTTCCATGCATTGTTTTGATGGCTTGCCATATCCAAGATTGTTTACCCTCTGAGGATGGGAGGATCAAAAGATTTGATACCACTATAATTTCCCACCTACTAATATCACATTTTTTTCCTTTTTGTTGTAATAAACTGTGTATTCCTAAGTGATTACTTTCATCAAACACTTAGGTTGTAAGTTCATTTTCACTATAGAAATCCCCAATTTACTATTGTTTTAATACTAAATGGATTCTTGGAGTTTTATGGGTGGTTTATATATTGTTTAGGCATGCCAATTTTTCCTTTCAATACAATAAATAAATATAATAGCAAGTCGTACAAAGGACCACAACTCACAATTGATAAATCTCTAAGAAACACCAAAAATGATATATACATAATTTATTTTCATTAATATATGAGACAATAGGAGTACATAAAAATAATCTCAACAAATAATGGAATGGAAAGTGATAAGGAACCTATTATATAATTTTTGTAGGTTATCCTTACAAATGCAACGAGGAATATATGTTGTAAATAATAGTTATGTGTGTGGCATCACTTATGAATGATACAAATATAATACATTTTATAAATTTCTGAAGATACATCCTTTTAGGTAGTGAAATCAACCTAAACAAGTTTTGTATAACATCCCAACAATTAGACTTGGCCTAGGTAAGAAGGATAGATACCAAAGAAATTCATCCCAGGAAACTACTAGATTCTCCTAGCATACAAACTCTATCATCCTTCTACAATAAATCGACCCCAAACCAAATATAAGCTTGTTCCTTGCAAGAAATATGGCTCATCTCCCAAGGTGCACCTTCCACCACTCAAAATTGAACATCTCGTCCAGGAAAAACACAGTCACAATAGTCACACTTTGACCCACATGTAGAACTCTCCCTCCAATGGCTAATTCACTCCCTAAATAAATAAACTCATCCCAAATGAGATGGAGCAACCCGAAATATATAAATTCATCCTCCTTGACCAAAACACATCGTCAAACTATGAAGCTCCGCTGTCACAAATACAAAAACCTTGTTGTCAAAGAAGAAATACTTAGCCACACTGAAGCACAATGAAGAAATCTAGATGATCTCCTCCCTTCGACCAGCTAGGGTGGATGGTATCACCACCAAAACCAATATTCCAAACTCTTTAGGGTTTTCATCCCAAGATCCAAAACCTCAAGAGCTTTCTCATTTTTTTTTATAGAAAAAAATACAATATGCATAATGAGAGAGGGTGCCCCTCATTCTCCTTTTATTCTCTCGTTGACCCTTTCATGACCTTTTTATGTTTTTAATACGTTAAAGTGAATTTATTTATTCAATGGTCACTTAGGTGCCTTTTTTTCCAATTACTCAATGTCACCTTTTTTAAAAATATTAATTTCTCACTCCAATGATATTAAATAATCAAAGGAATTTTGTTAAGTCTGAAATTCGAGGACTTGTAGTTCTCGAAATCCCGAGAGCGGATCCTAGCCGTTGATCTCGGCAGGACACGTGTCGGTAGATCCCGGCGAGTCGGGGTTTGGAGGCATCGGGGTTTCCCGGGTTGTGAAACACTCGCATATTGAATCGCGATCGGCGATTCCCCGAGTCAATCTAGGCCGTTGATCCGGACAGGGACACGTGGCGCAGGATCCCATTAGATTGGGGTTCAGCGTTCGGCGTTTCACAGAAAAAGAGTTTTATACTCTTCGAAATCCCGATTTGCAATTTCCCGAAGTAACGGGAGTCGTCGATCTACGGAGGGACACGCGGCGTCAGATCCCGCATATCGGAGTTCGGCGTTTCGGGGTTTTCGACACCAAAGGAACTTTGCATTTTGGATTTGTGATCCGCGAAATCCCGAAGAGGACGTGGAAAGGTGGGTCCCCAAGACATAGTGGGAGACAGATGGC
>JASDQU010109562.1:81631-94258 GCA_032191745.1 Picea mariana | reverse complement strand
ATTCTTTATTGGAAGTCATTAGAAGTGATACCTTTAGTGAAGAAGAATATTTCACTTTTCAAAGTGTTTTTTTTGACAAAGAATCTAAAAAGTTGATTGTAGAAAGAAGTGACCAAAAAAATAAAAAGGGAAAGGCCCACTCAAAGGTGGACCTAAAGTATATGCGACCGTCCCAGATTTCCAAAATCCAGAGGGAAACTAGGGACGTGCTCGACGAATCTATTGATGGTTTAGAGGTTGAGGATGCCAAACTAAAAGAGAATATCAAAGAATTGGAGATTGGTTTAATGCCTCTTCCAATCTTGACCAGTCCTTTGACAATGTTTAAACCAACTACACCAGGTATTAAGTTAAAGGGGTCTTCAATTTTTCTCATGGCAGTCCAAAGTTATGTTGAGAAAAATATTAAAAAGAGAATTCCATTGATAATAGAAGCATGGGAGATATCAAAAAATATTGTGTCTTTCGGTTCAAGGGCACATGCATTTCATGAATATCTCCAACCTGATTTAAAGAATGAAGAAGGATTATACACAGATGTTGTTTTACCATTTGGGATAAAAGTCTCAAACATGACTAAATTGAAAAGGAGAGAAGAGGATCTGCCTTCTCCAAGTCAAATTAAACAGTTGAATGCCTGTTGGAAAGAAAAGATCAATAATTTGAGCAACATTGTCCAAGCATGTAATGAAGCCATAGTGAAAAAAGAAGAATTATTTAGAAGGGTCATAGAGATAGATTTGGAAGGAAGCACTAATGAGGTGCAAGATCCTAAGTTAATTATAAATTCATTTTTTATGACAAGGCAACAATTTGATGAACAAGTGGAGATATTAAAAGGATTATCAGTTGAGAAATTTAATAGTATAATTGAATATGGAGAATAAGAGATAGATAATTGGTTGGTTGATTATTCTGTGAAAAATCAAGATATTGAGGAGGCAATCCATGGAATTTCTTATGACCTAAGAAATTTAGAAGGTGAATTTTTTAATATCAAAATTAGGCATAAAATAAATGTTGCGCCAATGAAAATTTACATTGAAGATTGGTTTAAGAAGGAAATTGATAAATTAACTAAAGAAGACCAAGAAACAACAGTTTAGACGGTTCCTATAACCATCAACGAGGAGAATAAAATGACAACGGAAAGCAAGTAAAGAACAAAGATACCATCATAGTAAGTTTATGTTGATCACATCTTGCTTTCCTTATTAGTTTTTCATCCAGTTACTCTGCTTCTTTGACTAGAAAAGTTTAACCGAAATCTGATAACTTCTCCCTGTCTTCTTTCCAAGTCTTGCTACTCTGCCTTAGCCCATCATCTTCTCTCCAAAACTCACTTATTGTTTATATTTAATTTTATGGTCCACAAGAGCCCCTATCCCAGTCCTCAGGACAAATGCATTTTAATTTCAAAACTTTGTAACATACATTAATATTTTTTTAGAAATCCCAAGAGAACTAATTCGGAATCATTTTTTACTGTGTTTTATAACTTTGAGTTTTGAGTATAAAATATTTGAGATTGATCTATCATTTTCTTCATTTGAGCTCCACATGTGTCTACTCTATTAAAGTTATCTTATGCGTACGGACCATTTTATTTTATTTTTATGTGTGATCATAAATATTTTGTTTAACTATGATGGATGTGTGGAAATTTTTCTTATGTTTTTCAAATGTGTGATGTATGGGGTTCTTGGTCATCTCTCAGGAATTCTCTTTAAAATAAAACATTTTATTTTCTGCGACTTTTATATTTCTTTGAATACCACGGTGAACTTTCTCAAAGTCCTATATCATTTTGGAAATCTATAATTCAAAGATTATCATAAAACGTAGAGGAGTACCACCTCTATAAAAATGCAAGAAGATTTATATCCTCATGAGGTTTCTATTTTGGTCTTGACGGATTCAAGCGTCAACACCTAGATAAGAAATGGGTGAACAAATGTAGATATTGTGGGAACAATTGGGTTCTAGGGCACAAATGCAATAATAAAAAATTATATACTTGCAAAGAAGAGAAGGAATCAGACTCATCCAATAGTGAATCAAAGAGAGAGAGAACAAGAAGAAAAACAATTGTCGTAAGTGTGGGGAAAATTGGACACTAGGGCACAGATGTGAGGACAAGTCATTACATTACTTTAGAATAGTGGATGGGAAGCAAGTAGAAATCCTGAAAATAGAGGATGAAATCACTATAACATACAATGAAGATTCTGACCATGATGAAATACCACAAAAAGAATTAGTATATTCAATCTCATGTGTCCAAAAAACTAAAAATGAATAAAACAAACTTCAAAAAGAGATAATTACACCAAAATATATTCAACCACATATCAGAAAGGATAAGAGCCAACCTCGAAGAAAATAAGAAGGAAAACCTACAGGTCCATTGGCAACTATGATAGGAAAACCACAACCCAAGACCCTAAAATGTAAGGGAGTCATAAAAGATGGAAATTTAATAATACTTGTAGATTCCGAAAGTACTCATAACTATATAGACATTTATGTCACAAACAAACTAAACTATTTCATCTACCCCACCGGGGACCTCACCGTTAAGGTTTCTAATGGACAAAGGATCAAATAAGTTGGAAAATGTCATAAAATATCAGTTCAAATACAAGAACTAGATCTGCAAACAATATTATATGCTCTATCACTCGAAGGAATGGATATCGTGCTAAGTGTGGAATGGTTGATACCGTTGGGGAGTTATGCAACAAACCTTCAAGAACAATTCATGGAATTTAATTGGCAAGATCAATGCTATAAACTTAATGATATCGAAGGGTCCACTCTTAAGAAGAATCAATTACCACCAACAGAAAAAACTTCATTTCACTATAGAAACATGTTCTACTAGAGATAATCCTATTTTAATATGCTTTGACGACAAAGCATTCCTTAAGAGGGTGGAAATGTAACGAACATAACTATGAAAATAAGAACATAATAATAATAATAATAATAATAATATAGTTTATTAACATAAGTCAATAGGCATGCACCTCTTCATCAAGAGGCACATACCTATTCACCTCATGACCAGTCAATGCTATAAGTAAATCGTCATGAGGGTGATTGTAACCATCATCTATTATTCATTTTTATCAAACATTATCTATTCATAAATATTTTTTTTATAATCAAATAACAGTATAACTGTTACATTGTCTCGTGCATTTACCTCTCCATTGTTGGAATGAAGACATGCTACATAGTATCATAGATTCAGTGGGTATATACATAAACACATATGAACCCAAGGATGGCATGTTTTTATGTGCAAGGATATGTGTGGAGGTTGATATTGAAAAGGGTCTCCCACAAGTAATCCTTTCGACTTTGGATAATATGAAGCATGCCCAACCTATGTACTATGTGTAGTTTCCCTTCAAATGAAAAATATTCCTTGAACACGACTATTTTGTGAAGTATTGCAAGAATAATCTCTAGGCTTCTCAACTATCTCCAGAAAAATAAGATCAGTGGAAGACTGTAAAAAAAGATGAATACCAAGTAGCCAACCTCTACACCTCTTCCCAAATAAAATCCATCATCCTCAGGCCCCTTATGCCCCCTATAGATCCAAGAATGTGTCTTTGTAATATCAATACGCTGAAACTCTTCATATTCAGTCTTTAGAATAGGACCATTAGTCCCTAGGTCACCTTAGAGGAGGAAGCACAAGCTCTCAAGGTAGCATGTAGGAAATCTTATCCTAGGAAGATCCAATCCCATTATTTGAAGTAATATCTCCTTTAATTTCCAACACCACCTCATCATCTCCACCTATATCATCTACCCTCCCTAAATATAGGAAGAATCATTCCCTTTATTCAATGAGGACACCCTTTCAAATAGATTGGAATAAATCAACAATATCCTAGAAAAGTAATAGTACCCATAAGGTATTTTAACGTAGAAAAAATCTCGTCAATAGTTAGAATAATAAAACAAAGAGGAGGACGAAAAAGAAGAGAAGATACCGAAGAAAGCTAGGAGGAAGCCATCAAATGAAAAAAGAAGAAGAAACAACTAACAAGGAAGAACTCTTGGGAATTCAATCAACTATAGAAAAGTATTTAGGAGATGGATCTAGAAATGCTAAAAATCCCAGAGTCATTGTTTTGCCACAAGGTGGAAGCCACAAACCCTCAGTTAAATAATGAATATAGTCTCCTGGAATTGTAGAGGTGTGAGTATTTGGTTCAAAGTAGAAGCATTGAGATCAAGTTAGAGGCTTCAAAAGGCCTAAAAACAAGTAAGTTTTAGTGTAAATTTTGTGAGGGTACAATGGTCATCTCTAAATGTTCCTTTGGGGGTCTTTGTACTTTATGGAACATCCCTTTTCTCCTCTTGGAATTCTCATTTCAAACTCAACATTGGATATTTTCAAGTTTCACTCATCAACAACCAAAAAAGAGATTCAATGTCTTCAATGTTTATATGTTGGTAGCCTACAAAGAAAAAGAAGACTGTTGTTCCTCTCTCCTAGATTCAAAAGATTAAATATTATCCAAACAACATCATCACTAGGGACTTCAATTTTACTCTAAGTAGCAAAGAAAAAAGAGGGAGAAGTTTAGTAAGAGATCCATTCTAGGAAATAATGAAAGATATCATGGTAGAATGCGACATGGTGGACATAAAACCAATCAAAGGAAAATTTACTTGGTCTAATAGGAGACTTCATCCTAGCCACATCATAACAAGACTTGAATGATTCCTTATATAAAGCGATTCATTTCTACATGACAATCTCATATCCTCCAAAATTATCCCTTGGGCCACCTCTGATCATAAATTCATAGCCTTGAAAAATTTGGAGACTCCAGACTTTGGGCCTCTCCCTTTTAGGTTCAATCATTTATCACTCCAATATTATAAGGTAGTGGAAAAAATCTCAGTTGGAGTAAATGGGCCATTGGATTCAGAGTATACATATGGGAGAAAAAGTTGAAAGTTGTAAAATTAGCTCTGAAAGAGTAGGCGAAGCACATGTATACTTCCTCACAAATAGAAAAAATCCATCTCAAATCTCAATTGGAAAACCTATAGGAAATAATGGAGGAGGAAAACATAAGCAATGAGCATCAAAATGTAGAAAGTGTCATTTTCCAAAATCTCCACAAAGTTCTTATATTGAAGGAAGAAATGTGGCAACTCAAATTGTGAAGTTTGTGGCTAAAATCAAGGAATAGAAAAACTTCCTTCTTCCATGGGTAAGCTAAACCAAATGAGCACAAAAATAATGTCAAAGAAATATCCTTGGAGGATGGATTAAAAGTGAGAAATTTCCTGGTAATAAAATAGGTGGCCAAGTCTCACTTTGAATCTTGGTATATGAATATATAGGGGGTTGACCCACTTCCATTGCTTCAATGTTCAAAAAAATCCCTTCATTAATCACTCATGATGATGTTGTTGAGTTGATGAAAGAAATTTAAGAAAATGAAATTATTAATGCAATATGGGGTTTGGACCCAGACAAATTCCCATGCCTTGATAGTTTTACTATCCATTTTTATAGATCATATTGGGATATAATCAAAGTTGATATAAAGAGGATGTTGCTGTTTGTTCATAAATCCTGCAAACTTGGTGGCAATAAAAACTCATAATTTCTTTCCCGTATTCCCAAAGAAGATAACCCTTCCTCTTTTTCTAGGTTTATCCCAATTTTTCTATGCAACTCTTCCTACAAGATTCTAACAAAGA
Organism: Picea mariana; assembly: GCA_032191745.1. Lineage (NCBI taxonomy): Eukaryota > Viridiplantae > Streptophyta > Pinopsida > Pinales > Pinaceae > Picea > Picea mariana. Next base: position 88,516 of record JASDQU010109562.1, on the reverse strand, counting down.
TTATGGAAAACATGTTGAAAAATATCCTCTCCAAAATAATCTCTGACAATCAAGGAGGATTCATGAAGAGGCATCAAATAGTGGACAATATAATTATGGTGCAAGAAGAAATACACTCAAGTAGAGAGAACAAGGACAACAAAATTATTATAAAAACCAACATGGTCAATGATTTTGATAGGCTATGGAACGCCTTTTTATTTGATGGCCTTTTTAAATTTGTCTTCTTTCCTCCTTTTATTTGGTGGGTTTCCACTTGTATTAGCAATCCATGGATCGCCCCTTTGGTAAATGGGATACCCACTACTTTGAGTAGAGGTAGTCACGGGTTAAGGAAAAGTTGTCCCTTCTCCACCCTTGTTTACATCATTATGGTATAATCCTTGAGCAGGAAACTGAAAAAAAAAAAAGGATCTCAAGGAATCTTTTGGAAATTAAATTAGTTAGAGATGTTAAGAGCATGGATCGCTCTCAGTTCATTGATGATATACCCTTCTCTTGGGTGGTGCCTCCACTATCATTGATGAGTACTTCAAATAGGTTTTGGATCAGTTTTCAAGTGCTTCACGTAGAAAGGTTAACAATTGAAAAAGACAAATGTTTGGTTGGAACATAAGTTCCTAGCTCTTAGAATCCATATTTAGAATCCTATTATTTCCTTGTCAAGAGTTTTGGACATATTTCAAGTAGTTGGGGATGTTGATTTCATTAAGCAACCCATCGACATAGTCTTGGCATAACGTCATCGGAAAAAATAAATCCAAACTCCAACAATTGGGATCTTAGTGGTTGAATCCAACAAGCCGAGTTGTTCTAATAAAGTGGGTTCTTTTAGCTCTTCCATTATTTTAGTGCTCTGACTTGTTAGCACCAGTGAGAATAATACAAGAAGTCAGTGATTTTTGTGGTAGGATGGGAAATCAAACACAAAAAAAAATCTATTTGGTTAATTGGAAAACAATGAGAGATTGTAAGGACTAAGGAGGCTTGGCGATTAAAGGCTTTTCACTTATGAAGTTATCTCTTAGATCTAAACTAATTTGGAGGCTATTCTCTAGCAAGCTTGAACAATGAAAAAAAGTCCTTTATAAGAATCCAAGACCCCAAAACAACTTGAGATGCATTTATTGTGACAACCCAAGCCTCAAAAACTACTTGAGACGCAGATTGCTTCACTACCTAAAGAGATCCAAACCTCTTAATAAGATCAACAAGAAGAGAAATGTCCCCATAACTGTTCAAGATGCATAATGCTTTATTACCCATAACAACTATATATATATATATATATATAAATTCAATATGCATTGACTCTATAAACTTAGTCCAAGTAATCATGGACTCTCCTTTGTCCTTGCATTGCCAAATATACAATTCCCACTAACATAATGCTATCAATGAAAATATTAACATTGGGGAGGCAATTTTCTCTTCCTCACTTATGTAATTAATTGGAAAATATGTTGAACTTTTATAACCATCCAAATTTTAACATTTGGGATTTAATTTTCTCTTCCTCACTTAAGCAATTAATTGGAAAATATGTTGACCCTTTATAACCATCCATACACATCTTTTCCGAATATACAATTCCCACTAACATAATGTTATCAATACACATTTTAACATTGGGATGCAATTTTCTCTTCCTCACTTAAGCAATTAATTGGAAAATATGTTGACTGTTTATAACCATCCAAATTAATGCAATTTTCTCTTCCTCACTTGAGTAATTAATTGGAAATCTCTTCCACACTTAAGCAATTAATTGGAAAATATGTTGACCCTTTATAACCATCCATACACACCTTTAACATTGATTAATATTTCCCTTCAAATTATATTGATGCTTACTAGTGTTTTGAATGGGCGTTCACTACCAAACAAATCAATTATGTTCGCTTTAGATGTTACAAGGATTATTATTATCAAACATATGTTATAAATCTACTACATTAAGGATGCTAATATTGTCGTCATACTCATAGACATTAATTTGTATATGCTAGAAATGAAAGATGATATATAGTCCATTTTATTTTATAATGGATTTTAAAAAAATGATAAAATTATTATTTGGAAATAACATTAACCATCCATATATATATTGAGTTTTTGTACATAAACTATTATTTGTATTATAAAGTGAATTATATTCATAAATGTAATAGGATCTTCTACTATGGTGGGGTGGAGAAGATGTTGCGGAAATTAAAATGCCTTACAAAATAAAAATTATTTGTGTGGCTCTTGTTATGAAATAAAGCTTTTACTTGGAACAATCTGTAGAAAAGAAACTTTACTGGTTCAAGTAAATGTAATCTTTATAAGAAATATAATGAATCAAATTCACATCTCTTTCTAAACTGCTCCTTTTCATCATCTATTTGGTCAGAAATTCACCGGGCTATTGGGGCACAATGTAGATGGGTTGGAAACAATATTGAAGTTACTCTCAAATCTAAGATGGACAAACCACATACCAAATTGTGCAAAGCACTTCCCTTGATTAGAGCTTTGGGCATTTGATTAGCACGAAAATAGTCCCTTTTCAAAGGTGGAGGCCCTTCTCCCTTGCATTGTGCTCTTACCAGTCTTGGGATTCTTTATGCATATCCCCAAAATCTGGATTCTCAATAATCTACCCCTTCATAGGAGACCCATATATAAAAATATGTCCCTTGGGATTTATTTGATGGTGCACCATAAGGAAATTCTTCACTAGGAGGAGTCGAGGGATCATTTTTCTCTCGGAGGAACAATCTTTCTCTTTTTCAGCAGGACTTGGCCAAGCCACAAACAATTATAGTGAACTAATGGCCCTCAAAGTCACTCTTGTATTGGCAAAGGAAAAAGGGATATCCCAAATAAACATATATGGAAACTCATTGCTAACCATCAAATGTTTAAATGGGATCACCACTCTTCATAACTACACCCTTCAACGATTATTTCGGGATGTCAAAAGATCCACATCACTTTTCACTCTTATCACTTTCAACCATGTGTATAGGGATATGAATGAAGATGTAGACAAAATCTCAAAGGTTGGTCTCATACTAGATAGGGGCATGTGGAAGATCAACAAAAACGTCATGATGGGAGCTTCAAAATATATTCACAGCTCTTGGTGACATATCTTAATAATGAAATATTCAGTCAGAAAATTCAAAACTTTTGAGGATCTGTGTTGATATTACATTGTAATATGCTTATTTTGGCTACTTGGAAATGATTTTGACTTCTTAGTCTCTATGTTTGATGTACATGATTAGATCACTAGTGGTTGTAGCTCATAACCCAGTCTTTTTTTTTTACAGCTCTAGATTTTGAATGATATACATTTTAGTTTTAGGTGGCTAGTCTTTTAAATTTTTGGACAGTTTTGAGCAGTTTACTACGGGAATGCCTCTGGCATCTACTCATGTAATGTTGTTATTTCTCCAATAAAATTACCTGTTTTTTTCCTGGGAAAACAATATTCATAAATGTAATAGAGGGAAAGTTGTAATGATCCATATTTGTCTTAAAATGTAGAAACTTTGGCGAATCTTACTGAATTCCTAAAATGCTAACCATAAAATGTTTGACAATCTATTTGTAAAAATATTAAAATGTCTAAGGATTTTATATAGTTTTTAGAAAATTTTGGCAATTTTTAGTGTAAAATACTTTTATGCTATAAAATTTGGGTAAATGAAATGGAAATTGGTGATTTTTTTTTTAGGAAAAAAAACATGGAAAATTAGCCTATCAACGGAATTTAGACCTTAAAATTTTCCCTGATGTAATATATATTAGGTTTAAATTGTATTTTTTATTATGTTTTTTTAATCGAAATGGATAATATGTGTATTAAAAAGGTTGCAGCTAAGTTGATAGTGTTTTAATACAAAAAGAGTTGTCTCTTAACAAAAATCAACATGACTAATAGATGGTATGTGTTGAGTACAAAGAATTCCAAATCATCCTTCTCAAAGGATTTCAAAAATCTTTTGTTAATGTAAACTCTAAAAAAGATGCTTATTATTAATATTGTTCTACATAACATGAAATACTAATGAAAAACATGTTTGATGAGAGTCGCATCTTGGTTGATCTTGGTGGGATGAGATTCCCAATTTCTTAAACCTATATCTTCAATCTATTGATGGATTGTTTCTTCTTCCTTGAGATCTTAAGAGGTTGAATACAATAAAATTCTATAATTTGAGGCAGGTGAATAGGAACCTTTACTAAGGTTACATACCATATTCTTTGACACTGAGCATTCAACTTCTAGTCCCTAAATTTGTCTCTTTTGTTGAATAAGAGTATCCATAATCACTACATTTTGAGATATGCATTGGTGTTCATTCTCATGTACCTTTGGTGGTCACTGAGAATATAGATGACATGTTGTTATTTATGAATTATTCATGCATGCATATCATCCTACGCATTTCTTGAACTTCCCTATAATCCATGTCTCAAAACTTCGTTGTAGCCCAGATAGGAGGAAGGTAAAAAACACCCAAAGGAACAATTCTAGATGTACAAGTCAAACCTTCCCAATATGCAAATGCAACAAATCGGATTGGGATTCCAACCCAAAATGAAAGATACACAACAACCTTGCAGAGATACCACACACACAAATGAACAAGGTGGTCATGGACAATCAACTCAAATATTCTTTCTTGGAGTCTAACTGAACCTGAGAGATGAGATACAGAGCCTCCAACCACAAGAGACTACCCATGAAGAGGAAAAATCCAAGGACCTTAATTCCTAGGCAATGGAGCAAGAAATCCAAACCAATACATGCAATTTGAAAAAAGACAAGTGTTGAAATCCAACTAAACACCAATGCAAAGCACCAAGATGAGGCAAAAACCACTGGGGGCTGAGTCCAAAACTCCTAGGAAAAGCCAAGGAACATCAACAAGATTTGAGGAGAAATGCTTACCCGAGAATCAAACTAAACAAGTGATGGCGACCACCAAGGACTCTTGTTAGACTAGTCACTTGCATTGTGTGCCATTATCCCACCTATTCCCTACATTAATCCATTTCTTGCTTCAAATTGTCAACCAAGATTAATGATTGGCATGTGCAAAGCTTGCATAAAGGTGATGTGCTTTGCATCCTTCCTCCCTCTTGTTATACTATGGCATCTTGGATACATTGACAAGTCTTCAATGATGGTCATGATGGGTCATCATGCCTAGATCACCTTGGATAAAAACTTATGGGATATCTTGGAAAGAAATACCCCCATTTTTCTTTAGGATTCCTTCACCTAATTTAGAGACCTCGTTTGCAAGGATGTTTGCTTATTGATTGAGAGTCCTCACAAATTGAAAAAATGTGACCTCCTTGAACTAAAGGATCTCTATCAGATAACCATACAATCTTGCTATCAGGTGAGGTTTTTTTGTTGTTCATAAGTTTGATAATTATACTTGAGTCACCAATAACAATCAAGGTCCCCATTCTATTTACATTTATAGAGAATGGTCTTTGCTTCAACTTGATTGTTTGTGGCTATCCCTAAACCCCCATTCATAAATCAATTTTTGTTTCTCTGAGATAAAAAAAAACAATGATCCCCACACTTGCAACCCCTTAATTATGCTATTTTAAAATGACGTTATAATATTATAATTGAAAAATATTTTAAATATTTTTTATGTCATTTAAATGAAATGTTTTGGTACAAATATTTATGCATGGAAGTTTAATAATGGTGACAGCTATAAAGCAACCGAGGTATAATGATTGACATGGCAAATTAATAGATATTGACATCATGATTTTCGTAGTGAAGTTGATTTACTATGAAAAATCGCATTTGTGCATTTGAAGGAGCATTGTGATTATAGTAAGATTGTTTCCAATCATTAGTCAAGACAAGGGAGAGCCCACAACATTATAGTAAGATTGTTTCCAGTACCGACTTGCACCCCCAAAGTCACAAACTCAATTCCTTTACAAGAGTGAGAATATGTGTGTAATAATGACGCATTGGTTGGAAATACTTTGGGAAAGAAAAACTATAATTTATGTGGTGCAAGTCCTTAGTACTTAGATTCCTCAACAAGATTTTAGGATTACCATTTAGAAGATACTCAAATAGCATACAAGTTTCACATAAATAATAAGTAGAATATACACAAATTGTATACGAAATGAAATGGTATAAAAGTAAAGTATATTTATTTTATATATGGGATTGTTGGGTTAGCTTATGTTTATATAGTCTTGAGATTTTAATGTGTAGTGATATCATTGTGACATCATTATTATGTATAAATAAAATTTGGTTACATGAAATAAGATGTTGGCTTATAGTTTTGAGATTTTAATGTGTAGTGATATCATTGTGACATCATTATGTATAGATTAAATTTGGTTACATGAAATAAGATGTTTTTTTTAATGAGATAGATTTTCATTTTTATTAGATATTTTTGGGTTATTAATCTATTTCTTAAAGATAAGTTTGTAATCAATCAAAAATAATTTTAAATCATGCTTCAAAATCAAGAGATAATTTTAACCTAAATAATATATGAAAAAAAGTCAATATCTCATAATATCATTAATAAAACTACAAAAATGAGGTCATATACCTTATCAATTCAGACCAAATATAATCCCAATGTCTTATTATAATATAACTTGTTTATATTAGTCTCAAATAAAGTATATTTACCAAACAAAATGCTATACTAATAACTCATTCAAATGATTTAAAGTAATAAATGCCTTTGTGTAATGTAACTCGTAGATATTGAATATGTGGAGTTGAATAAACATATATAATTTAGTGAGGTATTTTTGTTTTTCAAAAAAAAATAATATATATATATATATATATATATATATATATATATATCAAAT
>JASDQU010109562.1:49839-64617 GCA_032191745.1 Picea mariana | reverse complement strand
CGGTCGTAATATTAACAATATTGTAGGTGGATGGGGGAGACAACAAGACAATTAGAGAAAAAGGAATTTAATGCCTCCTTATTATTCTGCAACAAAAAAAGAGAATACAACTCATATTGAGGAACAATGAGATTCAAAGGAATTGATCAATAGGAATCCTGATTTTGGAGTTGATCCTCAAAATAATCTGATTTACTCCCCGAAATCAGTCAATAGAACAACTTGCAAAGAACCTCACCAAACCAATATGGAAAGAGAAGAGGCAACCTCTAATCTAACCTTCGAATTTCCAATAAGGGATATTGAAGAGGAAGCACCAATAAAGACTATCCCTCTTTCATCCCTTCCTAACTTTCATAAAATATCAGGTGAAGACCCTGATACTTTTCCTTTCAAATTCGATGTATTGTGTCGAAGCTATGACTATGTTTTTGACACTCAAAAACTAAAATCATTTCCTACTACACTCAAGAATGAAGCCTTGTTATGGTTCATGGGACTTGGAATGAAATCTATCGACACACATAATACTATGAAGCAAAATTTCTCTAGAAATATCAATATTACTGCAAGGGGAAGGATCTTCATGAACAAATTTTTAGGATGACCCAGAAAGAATACAAAAGTTTGGAAGATTACATGAAAAGTTTCCAATATAATTTACAAAGGTCCAAGATTAATTTAGATAAGGACACACTATGAACCATTTTTCTTAGGGGGATAATAGACGATTGCATGGACCTTATGAACTTAATGGGTAGAGGGGAAATATCTCAAATGGGATATGATTATATTTGTAACCTTTGCAAAAGATACTCTAGAGGAATTTCCAAGCATGGGAAGGGTCCAAGAGATATTTCTGTTAGAACCACAAATGCAGCCATTGGAGGAGTCCCTTCTACATAATTAGGTAATTTGTTGGAAAATTTTAAAACTAATGCTTCTAGCTTGTTGGATTCATAATTTGACACCTTGTAGGTTAAGAAAAAGAAAGCAAAAACTAAAAGAGCATTATCTATATTTTTTCCAAAGTGTAGGAAAAAGCATCCTTTAATGGAAAGCCCACTGGATAACATTGAAACTTGCAACATTTGTGAACAAAACCACTCTAGTAGTTTCCCTTCCCTACTAGGATTAAAATAGGTATACTAGGGTTTCAATGAGGAAGCCAAGAATATTTGATTTATTGTTAAAAATGACCTTGGAAGCCATGACTACTAGGTATGGGCCAAGAACCCTTTCAATATTTTAATTCTTATTGGTCTAATAATCAAATGAAATCCCAACCATGGGTCCTCCTACATCATGGCATCAATGGCCATCACAACCAACCGTTGGATATAAATGGTCACAAGGATGGAGTGAACCCCCTCAAGGACAACAATTTCCCTAGCAATTCCCTCCTCAACAAACTTAGCAGCCACAATTTCCTCAAGTACCACAACAACAAAAATTGTAGCTACCTGGAAATAATCCCCCTCTGGGACCTTATCTTCCTACACAACCCACACCTAACCCCAAAAATAAATCCACACAACAATATTACACTTACGAGTGGCCTGTATATCCCACATATCCTATCTCCCTTGTGGAATGTCAAGATGTTCAATTACGATAAGGGGAAATGATAGGTAATAAGGCTTCCCTGGATCTCACTGAATGTAATGAAGAGGAAGCCAATGAACCAATAGTGAATCATTCTGATGAATGACCCACAGACCATCCTCTCACCACACCACACTTCACTCTCCCTAAAAAATTAGACCAACCATAATCGTTAGGGGCACAAAAATTTCCTCCCTTTCTTGAAAGATTAGGACTAGAAAAACCCCTGACTCAACCTGAGTGTGATTTACTGGGATAAATTTGGAATGTGTGTGTCAAAATCCCAGTATTCCAAACAATAAAGGATGTTCCTATATATTCCAAAACCATTAAGGAACTTTGTATCAAAAATCATAGTAGGAAAAGTAAGGATCATGACACTATTCATGTAATCAGTCAACTTGTTGACTTAATGACAAGGAAGTACTTCATGGATAAATACTTGGATCCTAGCATCCCAATAGTTGAATTACAAATCAATCATACTTGTATCTCAAACACTCTAATTGACATGGGGATACCATAAATGTAATGATGAAAGAGACCATGAACACACTCAGATTGACTCATTTGAGACAAACTCCTATGGTCTTACAATTAGCAAAGAGATCTGTAGTCAAGCCTGAAGGAATAATTGAAAATGTTATCATCTATGTTGACTTATGGGAATACATGGCTGAATTTATGGTCCTATAGACAAGATCCACTTTGGAGGGTCACCATCTCAACTTAGGAAGGCCATGGTTAGCCATGGATGATTCCTACATTGGATGTAGATCTAGGAATTTGATAATATCCCATGGAAATTCCATGAAAATACTTACTTTATATTCCCTCACCAAACCTAGCATAGAAAATGAGAGAACCATGTGGATAGAAGATGAGGCTAGTGATGAATAAAGTTTCCAACAACTCCTTATAGTTGATAGAGAACTTTTTTTTAAAAATAGTATGGAATATGGCCTAATTAGTAGTTTCCGTAGCAATCCTCATAAATATTCTCACCAAAATTCCTAGTTTCTAAATTTTGTAATGGACACTACTGAATAGATAGATATTGTTGCAGTTTCAGATCTTTTTCCCATTGTTATCCTTGACCAAGAAACCAAACGTACTGGTATTCCTATAGAGACGATCCATGGAAAAACCTTGAACATTAACCCACAACTCTCATCCTCACAAAGACAATAGTTGGTTCATCTTTTACTTGAACAGGGTGAAGTGTTTCCATGGGAATACACAAATATGAAAGGTATACACCCACAACTATGCACACATCACATTTATGTAAAAAATGATGCCATACAAGTAAGGAAACCTCATTGTTAGATGAACCCAACTTTGAAAGACACAACTAATGAAGAATTACAAAATATGTTGAATGTCAATTTCATCTATCATATCTTCAACAACCAATGGGTCTCCCCTCTAGTGGTAGTAATGAAGAAAAATGGAAAGTGGAGAATTTGTGTTGACTATAGAGAATTGAACAAATCCATAGAGAAAGATAATTTTCCTTTTCCCTTTATCGACCAAGTCCTTGTCACCTTAGAAGGGAAAAAGTTTTTCTCATTTCTTGGCGGATTTAATGGATACAACCTGTTATCACAAGATTTGTACTTATGCAAATCCCTCCACAAGATTCCAAATCTTGTGTAACAATTAGAAGTTTCTACCATTGTCTCCTAAGTAGACACTTCCCTCATTTTAGTGGTGGAAGAAGGTTCAACACAAGGGAGGCTTCCCTGGTGACCTCAAGGGATGAAATAGAAAGATTATCTTATCCTACAACTCCCTATCTTGGTCACCTAAATGTGAGCTCTAGGTCTAGGAGAGGTAAGGAAGGTAACGAGGTAATTGGTTCCCCTCTACAAGACAATACACAATACAAAGAATAATATAGACAATTACCAAATTATATAACTCATTAATGAACTCTTAGACACTAGATAAGAAAATAAACCAATTTTCGTTGCAAATTACAGCAGTAAGACAATGTATAACAACAATTAATATTTTGTAACAACAATAGTAAAAAGTACCTAGAAATATAGCAATTGAGAATATAAATTAAGCCTTCAATATGTGCAACAACATTCAATTTCTAGATCTGATTTCTGAGTATCTTTACCCACAATTCCAAGTAAGTATACAACAATTAAAGCAAACCCTAGTGGTTTTAGCAAACTTTTATAACAAAAACAATAAATATTATTTGTTTTCTAGGGTTAGAGTTAGTAGGGTTACTCAAATCACTTTAGGAGAGATGATATTAATTATAATAATGTTTTAACCACAAGAATATGTCTAGAATACTGTCATTGGCTTTTTAGGGCTAATGGAGTCAACCATGTAACACTTGATGAAATATTTAGATAATTAAGAAGAATAAGGTTCAAAACCTAAGGTGCAAATCCTCTTAGACCCTAGATCCCTTTTTTCCCTTCTTCTAGATGAGTTAGGTCAAGGATTAAATGACTAAGATCAAAACCTTAAGATGGAAATCCTCTTGGGCCCTAAGCCTTTGAATATTAGAAAGAGACTAGGTCTCTTAATGCTTTCACCAATATTGGGAAAACAAAAGTATTAAAGAAGAGAAAGACTTATATCTCCTTCCTAGGGTTTTACTAGGACAAAGTACCATGTGACAAGATAGAAATTAACAATTATACCATCATAAAACATATAAACTTAGAGAAAATAATACTTGTCCAAATAGCTATGCCAAGAGAAACCTCAATTGCAACAATATATCATCTAAGAAAGTAAATCATCCACCAATAATCCTCCTTCAAAAAGTGTGCATGAGATCCAAGAGACAAGAAGAGAAGGTAGTGAATTTTTCTATAGCTCCTCCTCACTTGTGTGAGGGGAGAAGTGATTATGAAAATGAAATAGAGCACTAGATTTATTTATAAGGGAAATTCTAGTGTTCAATTTGTCCAAAATGTCAAAATTCATGTCACAAGTAGGGATGACCCCTCAAGTTGGCCTATACAAATTTCAAATCATGGAAATAATACAATAATGGTCACACATGTGGTGACGTTAGGCCTCCAATGGGATATGAGGGCCTCGCCAAGGCCATGTATCATCACTTGTAGTGCAAGAATGGTGGAAGAATGTTATGCCACATCTCAATTCATCACTAGTGTCCAAATGGAAGAAAACCCAATCATCTCTATCAAACCCTAGCATGATGCCATGATCTAAATTCCCAATGTCCAAGGTGTAAGGATGACATCCAAGTAGGATAAGGTTGTGTGTCATCTATGAGTGTTCTCCAAACATATCCATGTACAACGTCCTCCATCCAATGCATGATAGTATATGGGGTGTATATCCCAGAGTGTGGTATTTCTTCCCATATTTATGCCACCATGAACATATCTATCAAAATCAAGCTCATATTTGCATCATCTAGGGTCCAAAATATGTGAGAGCCAATGTATGAATGTGTCAATCCACTGGGTGACTCAATGCTTTACATCACACATTCCATATCCTAAAATAGAGGCACAACGTCATGGGTGAGATCATGGGGAATCCTTCAAGAACCATGTCAGGGGCATCTAGATAAAAAAAAAATATGAATTCAAGTAAAGCCAATGTTCATAAGATATACCAGTCCTTAGATCCTACAAAGTAAGTTGTTACTTAAGATACAAGACACATATAAAATTCACACTAGGTATCCCCTTTAAATTTCACAATAGCTCAAGACTTTATGTAATTTGACAAGTTTGAATATGGGAGGACCTTCATTTGAACCTATTAGGTGTGTCCACCAAAATAGTGAAAGAAAAGACCCAAGTAGAGGGATATGTCTGAGGAAAGCAGTGAAAGAAGATAACCCTTCAAGAGTAAGTGTGGTATTGGTACATGTTGGGCTTACTTCATGTCTTATGGTGTGCTTGAGTCAATTTCTATGAGAACCTCTGTGGAGGGTGTGATTTCTCTTGAATTACCACTTTCTAAGCGATACATTTTCCCACACCCCTTAATATGCCTTTTTATTGTCCTCTTATCATATTTGCAAGTCCCCTTTATAATGTTTCAAGATATAGCATCATCGCTTTGGGATTGGGGTGAATGTGGAAATGGTAGAGCTCAAGTATGGATTGGATTTTGAGATCCATTTACTATTTTCTCTTTATTTCTTTAGAATTATTCTTTATTTGTTATTATTTTGTTAAAAAAATGCAATAAATCTCTAGGCCTTTAGCCCCTCTTCTCATGAGAGAATGAAACATGAACCATTACCAAATTTTAGTACACTATGATAGGCTCCATGGTGGTAAGTTTTAAGTATGGCATGGAAACATGATGTTACCCTTGTGAGGCCTCCCTAGTAGTACCCCTTTTCCTTGGGTGTGACAACGCATGACTAGGATACAAAAGCTGGACACTGAGGTAAAAAAAGGAAACAAACATAACTTCTTGATCTAGTGATCCATTATCTAACTTCGACCAATGATCTTCATTCACATGCCTAGTAAATTAATCACAACACCTCGTATGAGAAAAGGACTAACATACCTCATGGTGACACTGACTTACAATCTCCCATACACTAATTTAACTGGATGGGATGAGATCGACTGATCCAAAGAAGAAGAGGAGAATATGAGGGGGGTTGTTGGGATGCTATATGTGGACATGTTGATCATCATTATTGTTGGAATCATTGTCTTAATTATATTCCATGAGACATGATCTCCTCTAGTTACCCCTAGGCATGGAGGGGTAACACAACCAAATTTGGATAGCTCCTGAGGATCCAGAAAAGAAAACCTTTACTTACCCCCCGAGGATATTTTCTTATCGTGTGTTACCCTTTGGTATTTGTAATGATCCAACTACTTTTCAACGTGCCCTCCTTGGAGTTTTTTTTTTATGTAATCCATGATTACGTTGAGATCTATATGGGTGACTTTACATTATACAACTAGACATTTGAAGGGGTCCTTGCTAATTTGGAAAAAGTGCTTAAATGATGCAGAACCACTAACCTCTCACTCAGTGATGAGAAATACCATATGTTTCTCATTGAGGGTATTTTTATTGGTTATCATATTTCTCCTACAAGTGTCATAGTGGATTCAACGAAAATAAAGGTGATAAAAAACCATCCTCCTCTAAAATCACAAAAAGAGGTACGTAGCATTTTGGAACATGTTGGTTTCTATCATCATTTTATTGAAAACTTAGTAATCCTACATCTCCTTTATTTTCATTACTTTATAAAGATACATAATTTCTTTGGACTAATGAATACCAATCTGCTTTTGAATTTCTTAAGGAATGTTTATCTAATGCTCCTATTTTGAGGGGGCCTAATTGCTCCCTACCCTTTCATATTTCTACAGACGCTTCTGAGACAACCATTGGATCAGTGTTGGGACAAGAATAATATCATAAACCCTATGCAATATAATACATTAGCAATAACCTGACCCCTACAGAATTTAACTATATAGTAACGAAAAATGAATTTGTTGTTGTTTATTCCATTAATAAATTTAGGCATTATATAACTGGGTATCCTATTTTTGTACATACATACCATTTTTCTATATGGTACTTGATGAATAAACCCATCACTACTGAAACAGAGACTAGGTGGTTATTTTTATTGCAAGAGTCTGATATCACCATCATTGATAATTCTGGTAGAGATAATGTGGTTGCATACTTCCAATCAGACTTAACAATGAAGGTGATTTTATAGCTATAGAAGGTATATTTCCCGACAAACATATTTTTGCACTATCTACTCATACCCTGCGGCATGCAAATATTTCTAATTACTTAGTTGTAGGAGAGCTTCCAAGGCCACCTTTCAATAGGAGAACAACAACACATCATTCAACAAAGTTCTAGGCATTCTTGGATAGAAGGATACCTCTTTTACTCATGGATGAATCTTACAATATGATGTTGTGTTAGAGAGGATGAAAACTATGACATTATTAAGGCTTGTCAAGATGAGCCTTGTGGTGGACACTTCACTGTTAAAAGGACTAGTCACAAAATAATTCGCATGGGCTACTATTGGCCTAATGTGTTTCTATATGCAAAGCGATATGTGTAAAATTGTGACAATTGTTGAAGGATGGGTCAGCTTGTCCACTTCGATGAAATGACACTATGAACCCAACTTGTTATATATCCTTTTGAGAAATGGGCCTTGTACTTTGTAGGTCTAGTCCACCCTCCATCCCACCAAAAGTTCCATATTTTGTTATGTACAAATTATGTTACTAAATGGGTGGAGGCAAAATAACTTCCATAGGCCACTGAGCAGGCTGTAGTAGAATTCGTTTATGAGGAGATTTTTATTTGTTATGGGGTACTACAAGATATTGTCACCAATGGAGGACCTCAATTTACCTCTCACTTGATTCATAATATTAAAAAATAGTATCATATTATGCACTAGACTACTTCCCCTTATCATCCACAGGTGAATGGGAAGTGGAAAGTACCAACAAGGTGTTAGAATCTATTTTAACAAAAACCATGCAATTACTTCATCGTAATTGGGTTGCTAGACTTATAGAATCTCTTTGGGTCTACAAAACCACATGGAGGAACAACATAGTTTTTTCTCCTTAGGAGTTCATTTATGGTAAGGATGTTGTTTTTCCAATAGAATTTGAGATTAAAACATTAAGGATTTCCTTACATGTGGGTCTAGATCTCACAAAATCACATAAACACCAACTTTATTAGCTTAATGAACTCAATGAAATTTTTCTAACTTCCTTTCACTAGACTTCTATTGTTCAACAACAACGAACAAGGTGGCATGATAAATTTATTAAGCAGAAAACATTCCAGACAGGGGATTGAGCATTGCTTTACAACTCCCGCTTCAAGAACTTCAAGGGAAAGTTTTTCACATGTTGGTTGGGCCCTTATGAGGTGGAAACTATATTTGAGAATGGTACTATTAAGCTCATGACTATTGAAGAAGACCACACTCCACTAATTTCCAATGGGCATTGACCATGTATGTACCACCATCCACTCTCTAGGGAAGCATTTGTTAAAACTTTGAATGTTCAGCCGGACTTTGAAATTATAGGCACAAAGGATTTGTCATATATACTTGCAATAACATGATTTTCTATTCTTTAATAATGAAAATAAAAAATAAAAAATAAAAAATAGAAAATAGAAAAAACAAAATTTTAAAAAGAGAAAAGTTAAAATAATAACCTTGTAGTAAAAATCTAGTCTTAGGCATTGTAAGACTCAATGGTAGTAGAAAACCAGTGTCTGGATGGTACCATTGGGCATAAAAATAATATAGAATAATTACAATCTAACTATGAAAACCTCCTCATAGGCGTAGTTAGACATGTATCTTCTGAAAACCAACCTTCTAGTGGGAGATACTTGCAAAAAATATAATATTACAAAAAATTATAAATAAATAAATATATCGTCATTTTTCCAGAGATTTTTAATAACAAGGCATTGTCTTCATCCCTGTCTCGCTTAGTTGTACTTATTTTTTGAATAAATTCTATTTGATTCCTATAATTCATTCGGTTCACCCTCTACTACTCATAACTAGTGATTACTACAGATCCTAGTGTCATTGCAACTTTTTTTAGCTAAGGAAGAATCCTTCAAACCATTCTATTCATGTCTAAGGTCTAATCAAGGCATTGTTTATATTTTTGGTCCGTTTTCATATTTAGAATATTATTCCCAGCAATTGTTGTATATCATTTCTAGGTGATATAGATCATTCTTAGCTACAAAATACATCATCCATAGAACATGGCCACTGCAGCTGCACACTATCCTCATTCATCTTCAAGACTTTAATCTTCGACATCTTCATCTTCGACACTTTAATATTCAACATATTCATCTTTAGGACTTTCATCTTCAACATCTTCATCTTCAACATATTTAGGAATTTCATATTCAACATATTCATTTTCAGAACTTTCATCTTGAACATCTTCATCTTCAACACTTACATCCTTAGCATTAACATTTCCAATCATCTCCAACATCCTCAACACCTTCCATCTTCATCAAGCATTCTTCAGCACCAATATTAGCACTATTGGCATCTTCAAAAAATTTCTACCAGTACCAACTCCTCTAGTTTACCAATTCACCCCATTCTTGCTCAGGGCCACCATAAGTACACTCTATAGAATCCTTTCTCTACCCATAAAACCTTACATTTCTTTGAAAAGTTCACTCGATCACTCCTACAGTTAACAATTAGATATTATTTCTTTTATCTATTCATTTGAATGTTTGAGTGTAACCATGTAATACTTATGTCTCTCTTCCTACTTTCATTTTTTGAGGACACTCAAAAAATTCACCTAGGGGTAGGGTACAATTTCAACTAAGATATTTTTTCCATATTTTTCCTTTTTCTCATTTAATAATAGTTTCTTAAGGTGGTTTTCATTTCCAATTATGGAAGCATGATTACACATATCATAAACAAATGGCCACATACATGAGCCAATTTTCATTATAACAAGATAATATCTCGATCTCCAATTGCATGCATAATTGAATCTCTTTATGACATAGCAACTTCTCAACCGATGTAATCCCCCTATCCATACAACCTAGTGTAATGATTTCTTTTGTAGGTATAATTGTGGTAATGATGGTGAAATTATTTTTTACATAACATCTCCATCACACTATTAGCCTCACCCTATTTTATCGGCCAACAAATATCATATCTTGAACTATTTGACTTTGGTCTATCTACCTCTATCCATCCTTCTATAGTTCTTTACCTCAAGTATTTTCCCATTTCATCAAAACTACATCCAACTATGGGAGGACCAGCCATATGCAATGAACCAATAGATACCTCAATTGTTCACATAAACCCCAAAGTAGAATTGTTTTTCAAGAAAGTAGGTTGGATGCGATATTTCAGCTAGCTGCATGGGTTCAATAAAGATATAACACCATAAATTTCCTCTTCTCTCAAACTCCCTATTTCTATAGTACGGGGGGTTACCATTCAATTCACATAAGAGAGTATTTCGAAAGTGACAAGGTTATCCACAAAGGGGGAAAGACAGTTTGAATGAAAAAGTTCTTCTGTAGTCACTCTTCAGCAAGAATTCATGGTAAGAAGTGAGAAGCTCAAAGGTGATGAAAAAGGTATAAAAATAATTTCTCTTCTGGTGCTATGGACATAAGTTTCCCTTTACATTCAATGGTATCTCACATGTGAAGGAAGGTACAATTTGTTGTATGGATATTATTTCAAGATCTTAATACATTTGATGTCAGGAAGTTAAACACTTCCACGCTAAACCTAGTAGAAGATACGAATAAATATTTAGACTATAAAAGAAATAACAAAGAAAACTTTCAGTACAAAGATATTTTACCCTGGAAACCCAATGGGAAAACCAACATTCATTGAGAATCTTTCTCTCTTGTTTTCTTTTTCATTCATAATAAAAAGTTACATGCCTAACCTTGGTCTACACCTAAGACACAATCGACATCATACCTTCTTGCTTTACACAAGAACAACCCTATAGCCAATTTGACTTACATCTACATGATCAACAACCTCTAAAATGATTTCTCTAAATATTAACTAAATATTAGCTTTTACAGCATTACAAAATTCCTTATTTATAGGCTTTACAATAAGAAAAACCCTAAAGAAAGTCACCCAAAAATGGTTATAGATCCACACAAATAATTCGCTACAAATATCACGAATCTCGGGATTGTGTTACAATCAACTACCAAGTTGGATCACTAGTCGACTACCAGTCAACCTTCATTCAATCTTCAGTCAGTTTCCACACAACCACCTATTGACCTCTTGTAGGCTGAATTCTTTGACTTGTTGTCAATTACTTCGACTTCGACTTCTCCTAGTCAATCCACTTCGACTTTCAATACAAAGAATATAACAACCCAACATTCTCCCACTTGTTTTCTTCTTTGATGAAACCGATATATTTATGAACTTTTGTTCACAGACCCAGGGAAACAATTCCCATTTCCTCTCTGCACCAAGGGAACTTCACAATACTCACAGACTTGGTCAAAGAGTCCGTTGTGTTTTCCAACATGACTACTTTCTCTAGCAACACCTTGTTTCTTTCCACCATGTCTCTTACGGAATGGTTTTGTAAATCAATATGCTTAGTCTTGGAATGATAATTTGGGTTATTTTCCAGAAATATTGCACTTTGAATGTCGTAACTTATCTTCATAGATTTCTTCTCAACCTTAAGTTTTGAACACCATCGTTGCAACCATATTTATTCTTTTCTTCCATGAGTGGTTTCCATGTATTCAACTTCTGTTTTTGACAAGGATACAACCTCCTATCACTTACTCATCTAGCTAATTTCTCCACTGATCATCTTGAACACATATCCATTGGCGGACCTTCATCAATCCAGATTTCCATCCTAGTCGATGTCGACAAAGAAATGTACATATGATTCACTTTCACCTCCAATTTTTCCTTGGTAGAATATAGCATAGTCTTGTGTGCCACATAAATACCTGAATACTCTCTTGACAGTTTTCCAATGCTTCTTTCCAGGTGTCTACATGTATCTTCTCAACAGTCCCATTTCATGGGCAATGTCTGGTCAAGTGCATACAGTCACATACATTAGACTTCCAACAACAATTGAATACAGAACACATTCCATGTCCTCTACTTATTCATGTGTCATTGGACATTGTTCAACAGTTAGCCTTGCTCCCACACGAATTGACACCTTCACAGGTTTGCTTTGCAATCCTGCATGTTGAAATGTTTCAAAATTGTTTCAATATACTTCTTTTGGTTCAACCAGATATTTCTAGTTTCTCTATCTCTCTTGATCTCCATTCCCATAATGAATTTCATTGCAGCGAGATCCTTCATGTCGAACTTGGAGGATAACTGCTTCTTCACGTCCTTTTTTGTGTTCATGTTGTTTCCAATCAACAACATGTCGTCGACGTATAATGCTACATATATGAAACACCCACCTTCTTCTTTGGAATATATGTAGTCATTATCTTTGCTTCTCATAAATCCCAAACTAAGGATGTATGTGTCAAAATTTTGGTACCACATCCTTGATGGTTTCTTTAGACCGTAAATGCATCTTTTCAACTTGCACACCGAATATTTCTTTCCCCTCAATACAAATCCTTCAGGTTGTTTCATGTAGATTTATTCTTCCAGGTCCCCATGTAGGAACATTGTCTTCACATCCATCTGTTCTATTTCCAGATCAAATTATACAACCATAGACATTAGTACTCTAATGGAAGTTAATTTTTCAGTAGGGGAAAAAATCTCACCGAAGTCGACTCCTTCGACTTGGGAATATCCTTTTTCTACCATTCGAGCTTTGAATTTCTTGACTTGACTTGCGATGTTCATCTTCTTCTTGAATAACCACTTACTATTAATGTTATTTCTTCCACTAGGTAGTTCAACTAAATCCCATGTCTCATATGCAAGGATTCCATCTCTTCTACCATGGCATCCTACCAGAGTTTACCCACTACTAAGTCGATTGCCTCCCCGACTGACTTGGACTCTTTGTCGGTGGAAGTTAACACAAATGAAAAACGTAAGTTAGGTGGAATATAGCTTTCGATTATTTTTCTTACTTGTTTTGACTTCCTAACAACCAGGGTCGGTTGTTCCACCTCTTCATCTGATTCTCCATTCCTCATTTCAAACCGCACCTTCTCAGGATCATTCTCTGTTTAAACCATTACTTCACACTCAGACTTCCTTTTGACTTCTCTAAAGACAAGATATCGATTGTACATTATTTTCCTTGATGTAGGATCCTAGATCTTATATCCTTTCATTCATTCTTTATATCCAATGAAAATACATTTGACTACCTTCTTGTCTAGCTTGCTCCTCTTCTCCTTGGGGACATGCAAAAATGCATCATATCCAAATACTTTGAGATGTGAAACTGAAGTATTCTTACCAGACCATACCTCATGTGGAGTCGTATCGACTAGCGTCAACGAAGTAGACATATTCACAAGATATTTTGCAGTGTCAAATGCCTCTGCCTAGAATTCATGTGGGATCCCAATACCACTAAGCATGCTCTTTACCTTGTCCATCATTGTTCTGTTCATTCTCTCAACAACTCCATTTTTTTGTGGGGTATATGATGTGGTATTTTGGCGTGCTATTATGCACTATTCGTAGAACTGATCAAATTCCTTTCCACAAAATTCACCACCGTTGTCAGTTCTTGGAACCTTAATCTTCTTGTTTGTCTAGTTTTATACAAGATATTTAAACTCTTTGAATTTCTCGAAAACCTCTGATTTCTTCCTCAGGAAATATATCCATGTCTTCCTCGAAAAATCATCTATGAAGGAGACATAATACAAGGATCCACCAAGTGAAGGCACTGAAATAAGGCCAAACACACTACTATGAACCAATTTTAGAATCACCTTTTCCCTTGTCACTCTAGATGAGAACCTCACCCAAACTTGTTTTCCATATATAAAATGTTCACAAAAGTCGACTTCTAAATTACATTCAAAAAAATATTCGAGCATACCTTTGTTATGAATAGCTCGAAGTCCTTTTTCTCCAATGTGTCCCATCCTTTCATGCCATAGCATGGTCGGGTCGACTTGATGATGACTTGTCGAGTCGGTTTGAATTGACTCAACAAGAGTTGAGTTGATTTGAGTTGAATTTGAGTCAACTTCAAGAACAACGATGTTGTTGCATCAAGTTGAGTCGACATTCCCTAGAAACTTGTATAATGTTAAAATATGAACTCCTTTCATTAAGATTGTCACACCTCTGACCATCTTGCACATATTCTTATGAATAGATTGTGGACTCCCGGATCACTCATATTACTGACAAATATCAAGTTTCTTTCCAAACCCAGAATATGTGGTACACCTATAAGGGTTCTACTCCTCCCATCCTACAGTATAAGTCAAACTCTTCCTTGTTCAACAATTTTGGTTGTCGAGTCATCCCCCAAGAACACATATCCTACTTCATATCATTCATATTCACAGAACCATTCTCTATGTGGTTTCATATGATAGGATTCTCTCGAGTCAATAAACCAAACATCTTGATTTGATTGTGTACTAGTCGATGTCAGGTACACATCTTCTCCCTTATCT
>JASDQU010109562.1:34214-49541 GCA_032191745.1 Picea mariana | reverse complement strand
CGGTCGTAATATTAACAATATTGTAGGTGGATGGGGGAGACAACAAGACAATTAGAGAAAAAGGAATTTAATGCCTCCTTATTATTCTGCAACAAAAAAAGAGAATACAACTCATATTGAGGAACAATGAGATTCAAAGGAATTGATCAATAGGAATCCTGATTTTGGAGTTGATCCTCAAAATAATCTGATTTACTCCCCGAAATCAGTCAATAGAACAACTTGCAAAGAACCTCACCAAACCAATATGGAAAGAGAAGAGGCAACCTCTAATCTAACCTTCGAATTTCCAATAAGGGATATTGAAGAGGAAGCACCAATAAAGACTATCCCTCTTTCATCCCTTCCTAACTTTCATAAAATATCAGGTGAAGACCCTGATACTTTTCCTTTCAAATTCGATGTATTGTGTCGAAGCTATGACTATGTTTTTGACACTCAAAAACTAAAATCATTTCCTACTACACTCAAGAATGAAGCCTTGTTATGGTTCATGGGACTTGGAATGAAATCTATCGACACACATAATACTATGAAGCAAAATTTCTCTAGAAATATCAATATTACTGCAAGGGGAAGGATCTTCATGAACAAATTTTTAGGATGACCCAGAAAGAATACAAAAGTTTGGAAGATTACATGAAAAGTTTCCAATATAATTTACAAAGGTCCAAGATTAATTTAGATAAGGACACACTATGAACCATTTTTCTTAGGGGGATAATAGACGATTGCATGGACCTTATGAACTTAATGGGTAGAGGGGAAATATCTCAAATGGGATATGATTATATTTGTAACCTTTGCAAAAGATACTCTAGAGGAATTTCCAAGCATGGGAAGGGTCCAAGAGATATTTCTGTTAGAACCACAAATGCAGCCATTGGAGGAGTCCCTTCTACATAATTAGGTAATTTGTTGGAAAATTTTAAAACTAATGCTTCTAGCTTGTTGGATTCATAATTTGACACCTTGTAGGTTAAGAAAAAGAAAGCAAAAACTAAAAGAGCATTATCTATATTTTTTCCAAAGTGTAGGAAAAAGCATCCTTTAATGGAAAGCCCACTGGATAACATTGAAACTTGCAACATTTGTGAACAAAACCACTCTAGTAGTTTCCCTTCCCTACTAGGATTAAAATAGGTATACTAGGGTTTCAATGAGGAAGCCAAGAATATTTGATTTATTGTTAAAAATGACCTTGGAAGCCATGACTACTAGGTATGGGCCAAGAACCCTTTCAATATTTTAATTCTTATTGGTCTAATAATCAAATGAAATCCCAACCATGGGTCCTCCTACATCATGGCATCAATGGCCATCACAACCAACCGTTGGATATAAATGGTCACAAGGATGGAGTGAACCCCCTCAAGGACAACAATTTCCCTAGCAATTCCCTCCTCAACAAACTTAGCAGCCACAATTTCCTCAAGTACCACAACAACAAAAATTGTAGCTACCTGGAAATAATCCCCCTCTGGGACCTTATCTTCCTACACAACCCACACCTAACCCCAAAAATAAATCCACACAACAATATTACACTTACGAGTGGCCTGTATATCCCACATATCCTATCTCCCTTGTGGAATGTCAAGATGTTCAATTACGATAAGGGGAAATGATAGGTAATAAGGCTTCCCTGGATCTCACTGAATGTAATGAAGAGGAAGCCAATGAACCAATAGTGAATCATTCTGATGAATGACCCACAGACCATCCTCTCACCACACCACACTTCACTCTCCCTAAAAAATTAGACCAACCATAATCGTTAGGGGCACAAAAATTTCCTCCCTTTCTTGAAAGATTAGGACTAGAAAAACCCCTGACTCAACCTGAGTGTGATTTACTGGGATAAATTTGGAATGTGTGTGTCAAAATCCCAGTATTCCAAACAATAAAGGATGTTCCTATATATTCCAAAACCATTAAGGAACTTTGTATCAAAAATCATAGTAGGAAAAGTAAGGATCATGACACTATTCATGTAATCAGTCAACTTGTTGACTTAATGACAAGGAAGTACTTCATGGATAAATACTTGGATCCTAGCATCCCAATAGTTGAATTACAAATCAATCATACTTGTATCTCAAACACTCTAATTGACATGGGGATACCATAAATGTAATGATGAAAGAGACCATGAACACACTCAGATTGACTCATTTGAGACAAACTCCTATGGTCTTACAATTAGCAAAGAGATCTGTAGTCAAGCCTGAAGGAATAATTGAAAATGTTATCATCTATGTTGACTTATGGGAATACATGGCTGAATTTATGGTCCTATAGACAAGATCCACTTTGGAGGGTCACCATCTCAACTTAGGAAGGCCATGGTTAGCCATGGATGATTCCTACATTGGATGTAGATCTAGGAATTTGATAATATCCCATGGAAATTCCATGAAAATACTTACTTTATATTCCCTCACCAAACCTAGCATAGAAAATGAGAGAACCATGTGGATAGAAGATGAGGCTAGTGATGAATAAAGTTTCCAACAACTCCTTATAGTTGATAGAGAACTTTTTTTTAAAAATAGTATGGAATATGGCCTAATTAGTAGTTTCCGTAGCAATCCTCATAAATATTCTCACCAAAATTCCTAGTTTCTAAATTTTGTAATGGACACTACTGAATAGATAGATATTGTTGCAGTTTCAGATCTTTTTCCCATTGTTATCCTTGACCAAGAAACCAAACGTACTGGTATTCCTATAGAGACGATCCATGGAAAAACCTTGAACATTAACCCACAACTCTCATCCTCACAAAGACAATAGTTGGTTCATCTTTTACTTGAACAGGGTGAAGTGTTTCCATGGGAATACACAAATATGAAAGGTATACACCCACAACTATGCACACATCACATTTATGTAAAAAATGATGCCATACAAGTAAGGAAACCTCATTGTTAGATGAACCCAACTTTGAAAGACACAACTAATGAAGAATTACAAAATATGTTGAATGTCAATTTCATCTATCATATCTTCAACAACCAATGGGTCTCCCCTCTAGTGGTAGTAATGAAGAAAAATGGAAAGTGGAGAATTTGTGTTGACTATAGAGAATTGAACAAATCCATAGAGAAAGATAATTTTCCTTTTCCCTTTATCGACCAAGTCCTTGTCACCTTAGAAGGGAAAAAGTTTTTCTCATTTCTTGGCGGATTTAATGGATACAACCTGTTATCACAAGATTTGTACTTATGCAAATCCCTCCACAAGATTCCAAATCTTGTGTAACAATTAGAAGTTTCTACCATTGTCTCCTAAGTAGACACTTCCCTCATTTTAGTGGTGGAAGAAGGTTCAACACAAGGGAGGCTTCCCTGGTGACCTCAAGGGATGAAATAGAAAGATTATCTTATCCTACAACTCCCTATCTTGGTCACCTAAATGTGAGCTCTAGGTCTAGGAGAGGTAAGGAAGGTAACGAGGTAATTGGTTCCCCTCTACAAGACAATACACAATACAAAGAATAATATAGACAATTACCAAATTATATAACTCATTAATGAACTCTTAGACACTAGATAAGAAAATAAACCAATTTTCGTTGCAAATTACAGCAGTAAGACAATGTATAACAACAATTAATATTTTGTAACAACAATAGTAAAAAGTACCTAGAAATATAGCAATTGAGAATATAAATTAAGCCTTCAATATGTGCAACAACATTCAATTTCTAGATCTGATTTCTGAGTATCTTTACCCACAATTCCAAGTAAGTATACAACAATTAAAGCAAACCCTAGTGGTTTTAGCAAACTTTTATAACAAAAACAATAAATATTATTTGTTTTCTAGGGTTAGAGTTAGTAGGGTTACTCAAATCACTTTAGGAGAGATGATATTAATTATAATAATGTTTTAACCACAAGAATATGTCTAGAATACTGTCATTGGCTTTTTAGGGCTAATGGAGTCAACCATGTAACACTTGATGAAATATTTAGATAATTAAGAAGAATAAGGTTCAAAACCTAAGGTGCAAATCCTCTTAGACCCTAGATCCCTTTTTTCCCTTCTTCTAGATGAGTTAGGTCAAGGATTAAATGACTAAGATCAAAACCTTAAGATGGAAATCCTCTTGGGCCCTAAGCCTTTGAATATTAGAAAGAGACTAGGTCTCTTAATGCTTTCACCAATATTGGGAAAACAAAAGTATTAAAGAAGAGAAAGACTTATATCTCCTTCCTAGGGTTTTACTAGGACAAAGTACCATGTGACAAGATAGAAATTAACAATTATACCATCATAAAACATATAAACTTAGAGAAAATAATACTTGTCCAAATAGCTATGCCAAGAGAAACCTCAATTGCAACAATATATCATCTAAGAAAGTAAATCATCCACCAATAATCCTCCTTCAAAAAGTGTGCATGAGATCCAAGAGACAAGAAGAGAAGGTAGTGAATTTTTCTATAGCTCCTCCTCACTTGTGTGAGGGGAGAAGTGATTATGAAAATGAAATAGAGCACTAGATTTATTTATAAGGGAAATTATAGTGTTCAATTTGTCCAAAAAGTCAAAATTCATGTCACAAGTAGGGATGACCCCTCAAGTTAGCCTATACAAATTTCAAATCATGGAAATAATACAATAATGGTCACACGTGTGGTGATGTTAGGCCTCCAATGGGATAGGAGGGCCTCGCCAAGGCCATGTATCATCACTTGCAGTGCAAGAATGGTGGAAGAATGTTATGCCACATCTCAATTCATCACTAGTGTCGAAATGGAAGCAAACCCAATCATCTCTATCAAACCCTAGCATGATGCCATGATCTAAATTC
Source organism: Picea mariana (assembly GCA_032191745.1). Taxonomy (NCBI): domain Eukaryota; kingdom Viridiplantae; phylum Streptophyta; class Pinopsida; order Pinales; family Pinaceae; genus Picea; species Picea mariana. The sequence goes on along the minus strand of JASDQU010109562.1, from coordinate 44,719 downwards.
CCAATGTACAAGGTGTAAGGATGACATCCAAGTAGGATAAGGTTGTGTTTCATCGATGAGTGTCCTCCAAACATCTCCATGTACAACGTCCTCCATCCAAAGCATGATAGTATATGGGGTGTATATCCCAGAATGTGGTATTTCTTCCCATCTTTATGCCACGATGAACATATTTATCAAAAACAAGCTCATATTTGCATCATCCAGGGTCCAGAATATGTGAGAGCCAATGTATGAATGTGTCAATACACTAGGTGACTCAATGCTTTACATCACACGTTCCATATCCTACAATAGAGGCACAACGTCATGGGTGAGATCATGGGGAATCCTTCAAGAACCATGTCAGGGGCATCTAGATAAAAAAAAAAATATGAATTCAAGTAAAGCCAATGTTCATAAGATATACCAATCCTTAGATCCTACAAAGTAAGTTGTTACTTAAGATACACGACACATATAAAATTCACACTAGGTATCCCCTTTAAATTTCACAATAGCTCAAGACTTTATGTAATTTGACAAGTTTGAATATGGGAGGACCTTCATTTGAACCTATTAGGTGTGTCCACCAAAATAGTGAAAGAAAAGACCCAAGTAGAGGGATATGTCTTGGGGAAGCAGTTAAAGAAGATAACCCTTCAAGAGTAAGTGTGGTATTGGTACATGTTGGGCTTACTTCATGTCTTATGGTGTGATTGAGTAAATTTCTATGAGAACCTTTGTGGAGGGTGTGATTTCTCTTGAATTACCACTTTCTAAGCGATACATTTTCCCACACCCCTTAATATGCCTTTTTATTGTTCTCTTATCATATTTTCAAGTCCCCTTTATAATGTTTCAAGATATAGCATCATTGCTTTGGGATTGGGGTGAACGCGGAAATGGTAGAGCTCAAGTATGGATTGGATTTTGAGATCCATTTACTATTTTCTCTTTATTTCTTTAGAATGATTCTTTATTTGTTATTATTTTGTTAAAAAAATGCAATAAATCTCTAGGCCTTTAGCCCCTCTTCTCATGAGAGAATTAAACATGAACCATTACCAAATTTTAGTACACTATGATAGGCTCCATGGTGGTAAGGTTTAAGTATGGCATGGAAATATGATGTTACCCTTGTGAGGCCCCCCTAGTAGTAGCCATTTTCCTTGGGTGTGACAACGCATGACTAGGATACAAAAGCTGGACACCAAGGTAAAAAAAGGAAACAAACATAACTTCTTGATCTATTGATCCATTATCTAACTTCAACCAATGATCTTCATTCACATGCCTAGTAAATTAATCACAACACCCTGTATGAGAAAAGGACTAACATACCTCATGGTGACACTGACTTACAATCTCCCATACACTAATTTAACTGGATGGGATGAGCTCGACTGATCCAAAGAAGAAGAGGAGAATATGAGGGGGGTTGTTGGGATGCTATATGTGGAGATGTTGATCATCATTATTGTTGGAATCATTGTCTTCACTATATGCCATGAGACATGATCTCCTCTAGTTACCCCTAGGCATGGAGGGGTAACACAACCAAATTTGGATAGCTCCTGAGGATCCAGACAAGAAAACCTTTACTTACCCCCGGGGGAGATTTTCTTATCGTGTGTTACCCTTTGGTATTTGTAATGATCCAACTACCTTTCAACGTGCCCTCCTTGGAGTTTTTTTTATGTAATCCACGATTACGTTGAGATCTATATGGGTGACTTTACATTCTACAACTAGACATTTGAAGGGATCCTTGCTGATTTTGAAAAAGTGCTTAAATGATGCAAAACCACTAACCTCTCACTCAGTGATGAGAAATACCATATGTTTCTCATTGAGGGTATTTTTCTTGGTTATCATATTTCTCCTACAGGTGTCATAGTGGATTCAACGAAAATAAAGGTGATAAAAAATCATCCTCCTCTAAAATCACAGAAAGAGGTACGTAGCATTTTGGAACATGATGGTTTCTATCATCATTTTATTGAAAACTTAGTAATCCTACATCTCCTTTATTTTCATTACTTTATAAAGATACATAATTTCTTTGGACTAATGAATACCAATCTACTTTTGAATTTCTGAAGGAATGTTTATCTAATGCTCCTATTTTGAGGGGGCCTAATTGCTCCCTCCCCTTTCATATTTCTACAGACGCTTCTAAGACAACCATTGGATTGGTGTTGGGAAAATAATAATATCATAAACCCTATGCAATATAATACATTAGCAATAACCTGACCCCTACAGAATTTAACTATATAGTAACGAAAAATGAATTTGTTGTTTTTTATTCCATTAATAAATTTAGGCATTATATAACAGGGTATCCTATTTTTGTACATACATACCATTTTTCTATATGGTACTTGATGAATAAACCCATCACTACTGAAACAGAGACTAGGTGGTTATTGTTATTGCAAGAGTCTGATATCACCATCATTGATAATTCTGGTAGAGATAATGTGGTTGCATACTTCCAATCAGACTTAACAATGAAGGTGATTTTATAGCTATAGAAGGTATATTTCCCGACAAACATATTTTTGCACTATCTAATCATACCCTGCGACATGTAAATATTTCTAATTACTTAGTTGTAGGAGAGCTTCCAAGGCCACCTTTCAACAGGAGAACAACAACACATCATTCAACAAAGTGCTAGACATTCTTGGATAGAAGGATACCTCTTTTACTCATGGCTGAATCTTAGAATATGATGTTGTGTTAGAGAGGATGAAAACTATGACATTATTAAGGCTTGTCAAGATGAGCCTTGTGGTGGAAACTTCACTGATAAAAGGACTAGTCACAAAATAATTCGCATGGGCTACTATTGGCCTAATGTGTTTCTATATGCAAAGCGATATGTGTAAAATTGTGACAATTGTCGAAGGATGGGTTAGCTTGTCCACTTCGATGAAATGACACTATGAACCCAACTTGTGATATATCCTTTTGAGAAATGGGCCTTGTACTTGTAGGTCTAGTCCACCCTCCATCCCACCAAAAGTTCCATATTTTGTTATGTACAAATTATGTTACTAAATGGGTGGAGGCAAAATAACTTCCATAGGCCACTGAGCAGGCTGTAGTAGAATTCGTTTATGAGGAGATTTTTATTTGTTATGGGGTACCACAAGATATTGTCACCAATGGAGGACCTCAATGTACCTCTCACTTGATTCATAATATTAAAAAATAGTATCATATTATGCACTAGAATGCTTCCCCTTATCATCCACAGGTGAATGGGAAGTGGAAAGTACCAACAAGGTGTTAGAATCTATTTTAACAAAAACCATGCAATTACATCATTGTAATTGGGTTGCTATACTTATAGAATCTCTTTGGGTCTACAAAACCACATGGAGGAACAACATAGGTTTTTCTCCTTAGGAGTTCATTTATGGTAAGGATGTTGTTTTTCCAACAGAATTTGAGATTAAAACATTGCGGATTTCCTTACATGTGGGTCTAGATCTCACAAAATCACATAAACACCAACTTTATTAGCTTAATGAACTCAATGAAATTTTTCTAACTTCCTTTCACTAGACTTCTATTGTTCAACAACAACGAACAAGGTGGCATGATAAATTTATTAAGTAGAAAACATTCCAGATAGGGGATTGAGCATTGCTTTACAACACCTGCTTCAAGAACTTCAAGGGAAAGTTTTGCACATGTTGGTTGGGCCCTTATGAGGTGGAAACTATATTTGAGAATGGTACTATTAAGCTCATGACTATTGATGAAGACCACACTCCACTAATTTCCAATGGGCATTGACCATATATGTACCACCATCCACTCTCTAGGGAAGCATTTGTTAAAACTTTGAATGTTCAGCCAGACTTTGAAATTATAGGCACAAGGGATTTGTCATATATACTTGCAATAACATGATTTTCTATTCTTTAATAATGAAAATAAAAAATAAAAAATAGAAAAAAAAAATTAAAAAGAGAAAAGTTAAAATAATAATCTTGTAGTAAAAACCAGTCTTGGGCATTGTAAGACTCAATGGTAGTAGAAAACCAGTGTTTGGATGGTACCACTGGGCATAAAAATAATATAGAATAATTACAATCTAACTATGAAAACCTCCTCATAGGCATAGTTAGACATGTATCTTCTGAAAACCAACCTTCTAGTGGGAGATACTTGCAAAAAATATAATATTACAAAAAATTATAAATAAATAAATATATCATCATTTTTCCAAAGATTTTTAATAACAAGACATTGTCTTCATCCCTGTCTAGCTTAGTTGTACTTATTTTTTGAATAAATTCTATTTGATTCCTATACTTCATTCGGTTCACCCTCTACTACTCAGAACTAGTGATTACTATAGATCCTAGTGTCATTGCAACTTTTTTTAGCTAAGGAAGAATCCTTCAAACCATTCTATTCATGTATAAGGTCTAATCAAGGCATTGTTTATATTTTTGGTCCGTTTTCATATTTAGAATATTATTCCCAGCAATTGTTGTATATCATTTCCAGATGATATAGATCATTCTTAGCTACAAAATACATCAGCCATAGAACATGGCCACTGCAGCTGCACACTATCCTCATTCATCTTTAAGACTTTAATCTTCAACATCTTCATCTTCGGGACTTTAATATTCAACATATTCATCTTTAGGACTTTCATCTTCAACATGTTTAGGAATTTCATATTCAACATATTCATTTTCAGAACTTTCATCTTGAACATCTTCATCTTCAACACTTACATCCTTAGAATTAACATTTCCAATCATCTCCAACATCCTCAATACCTTCCATATTCATCAAGCATTCTTCAGCACCAACATTAGCACTATTGGCATCTTCAAAAAAATTCTACCAGTACCAACTCCTCCAATTTACCAATTCACCCCATTCTTGCTTAGGGCCACCATAAGTACACTCTATAGAATCCTTTCTATACCCATAAAACCTTACATTTCTCTGAAAATTTCACTCGATCACTCCTACAGTTAACAATTAGGTATTATTTCTTTTATCTATTCATTTGAATGTTTGAGTGTAACCATGTAATACTTATGTCTCTCTTCCTACTTTCATTTTTTGAGGACGGTCAAAAAATTCACCTAGGGGTAGGGTACAATTTCAACTAAGATATTTTTTCCATATTTTTCCTTTTTCTCATTTAATAATAGTTGCTTAAGTTGGTTTTCATTTCCAATTATGGAAGCATGATTACACATATCATAAACAAATGGCCACATACATGAGCCAATTTTCATTATAACGAGATAATATCTCGATGTCCAATTGCATGCATAATCGAATCTCTTTATGACATAGCAACTTCTCAACTGATGTAATCCCCCTATCCATACAACCTAGTGTAATGATTTCTTTTGTAGGTATAATTGTGGTAATGATGGTGAAATTATTTTTTACATAACATCTCCATCACACTATTAGCCTCACCCTATTTTATCGGCCAACAAATATCATATCTTGAACTGTTTGACTTTGGTCTATCTACCTCTATCCATCCATCTATAGTTCTTTACCTCGAGTATTTTCCCATTTCATCAAAACTACATCCAACTATGGGAGGACCAGCCATATGCAATGAACCAATAGATACCTCAATTGTTCACATAAACCCCGAAGTAGATTTTTTTTTCAAGAAAGTAGGTTGGATGTGATATTTCAGCTAGCTACATGGGTTCAATAAAGATATAACACCATAAATTTCCTCTTCTCTCAAACTCCCTATTTCTATAGTACGGGGGGTTACCATTCAATTCACATAAGAGAGTATTTCCAAAGTGATGAGGTTATCCACAAAGGGGGAAATATAGTTTGAATGAAAAAGTTCTTCTGTAGTCACTCTTTAGCAAGAATTCATGGTAGGAAGTGAGAAGCTCGAAGGTGATAAAAAATGTACAAAAATAATTTCTCTTCTGGTGCTATGGCCAGAAGTTTTCCTTTACATTCAATGGTATCTCACATGTGAAGGAAGGTACAATTTGTTGTATGGATATTATTTCAAGATCTTAATACATTTAATGTCAGGAAGTTAAACACTTCCACGCTAAACCTAGTAGAAGAGATGAATAAATATTTAGACTATAAAAGAAATAACAAAGAAAACTTTTAGTACAAAGATATTTTACCCTGGAAACCCAAATGGGAAGACCAACATTCATTGAGAATCTTGCTCTCTTGTTGTCTTTTTAATTCATAATAAAAAGTTACATGCCTAACCTTGGTCTACACCTAAGACACAATCGACATCATACCTTCTTTCTTTACACAAGAACAACCCTATAGCCAATTTGACTTACATCTACATGATCAACAACCTCTAAAACAATTTCTCTAAATATTAACTAAATATTAGCTTTTACAACATTACAAAATTCCTTATTTATAGGCTTTACAATAGGGAAAAACCTAAAGAAAGTCACCCAAAAATGGTTACAGATCCACACAAATAATTCGCTACAAATATCACGAATCTCGGGATTGTGTTACAATCAACTACCAAGTTGGATCACTAGTCGACTACCAGTCAACCTTCATTCAATCTTCAGTCAGTTGCCACACAACCACCTATTGACCTCTTGTAGGCTGAATTCTTTGACTTGTTGTTAGTTACTTCGACTTCGACTTTTCCTAGTCAATCCACTTCGACTTTCAATACAAAGAATATAACAACCCAACATTCTCCCACTTGTTTTCTTCTTTGATGAAACCGATATATTTATGAACTTTTGTTCACAGACCCAGGGAAACAATTCCCATTTCCTCTCTGCACCAAAGGAACTTCACAATACTCACAAACTTGGTCAAAGAGTCCGTTGTGTTTTCCAACATGACTACTTTCTCTAGCAACACCTTGTTTCTTTCCACCATGTCTTTTACGAAATGGTTTTGTAAATCAATATGCTTAGTCTTGGAATGATAATTTGGGTTCTTTTATAGAAATATTGCACTTTGAATGTCGTAACTTATCTTCATATATTTCTTCTCAACCCTAAGTTTTGAACACCATCATTGCAGCCATATTTATTCTTTGCTTCCATGAGTGGTTGCCATGTATTCAACTTCTGTTTTTGACAAGGATACAACCTCCTATCGCTTACTCATCTAGCTAATTTCTCCACTGATCATCTTGAACACATATCCATTGGTGGACCTTCATCAATCTAGATCTCCATCCCAGCCAACGTCGACAAAGAAATGTACATATGATTCACTTTCACCTCCANCTCTTGACAGTTTTCCAGTTCTGCTTTCCAGGTGTCTACATGTATCTTCTCAACAATCCCATTTCATGGGCAATGTCTGGTCAAGTGCATACAGTCACATACATTAGACTTCCAACAACAATTGAATACAGAACACGTTCCATGTCCTCTACTTATTCATGTGTCATTGGACATTGTTCAATAGTTAGCCTTGCTCCCACAAAAATTGACACCTTCGCAGGTTTGCTTTGCAATCCTGCATTTTGAAATTTTTCAAAATTGTTTCAATATACTTCTTTTGGTTCAACCAGATATTTCTAGTTTCTCTATCTCTCTTGATCTCCATTCCCATAATGAATTTCATTGCACCGAGATCCTTCATGTCGAACTTGGAGGATAACTACTTCTTCACGTCCTTTATTGTGTTCATGTTGTTTCCAATCAGCAACATGTCGTCGATGTATAATGCTACATATATGAAATGCCCACCTTATTCTTTGGAATATATGTAGTCATTATCTTTGCTTCTCATAAATCCCAAACTAAGGATGTATGTGTCAAAATTTTGGTACCACATCCTTGATGGTTTCTTTAGACCGTAAATGCATCTTTTCAACTTGCACACCAAATATTTCTTTCCCCTCACTACAAATCCTTCAGGTTGTTTCATGTAGATTTATTCTTCCAGTTCCCCATGTAGAAACATTGTCTTCACATCCATCTGTTCTATTTATAGGTCAAATTATACAACCATAGACATTAGTACTCTAATGAAAGTTAATTTTTCAGTAGGCGAAAAAGTCTCACCAAAGTCGACTCCTTCAACTTGGGAATATCCTTTTTCTACCATTCGAGCTTTGAATTTCTTGACTTGACCTGCGAAGTTCATCTTCTTCTTGAATAACCACTTACTACCAATTTTATTTCTTCCACAAGGTAGTTCAACTAAATCCCATGTCTCATATGCAAGGATTCCATCTCTTCTACCATGACATCCTACCAGAGTTTACCCACTACTAAGTCGATCAACTCCCTGACTGACTTGGACTCTTCATTGGTGGAAGTTAACACAAATGAAAAACATAAGTTAGGTGGAATATAGCTTTTGATTATTTTTCTTACTTGTTCTAACCTCCTTACAACCAGGGTCGGTTGTTCCACCTCTTCATCTGATTCTCCGTTCCTCATTTCAAACCGCACCTTCTCAGGATCATTCTTTGTTTAAACCATTACTTCACAGTCATACTTCCTTTTGACTTCTCTAAAGACAAGATATCGATTGTACATTATTTTCCTTGATGCAGGATCCTAGAGATTATATCCTTTCATTCATTCTTTATATCCAATGAAAATACATTTGACTACCTTCTTGTCTAGCTTGCTCCTCTTCTCCTTGGGGACATGCAAAAATGCATCATATCCAAATACTTTGAGATGTGAAATTGAAGTATTCTTACCAAACCATACCTCATGTGGAGTGGTATCGACTAGCATCAACGAAGGAGACATATTCACAAGATATTTTGCAGTGTCAAATGCCTCTACCTAGAATTTGTGTGCGATCCCAATACCACTAAGAATGCTCTTTACCTTGTCCATCATTGTTTTGTTCATTCTCTCAACAACTCCATTTTTTTGTGGGGTATATGATGTGGTATTTTGGTGTGGTATTCTGCACTATTCATAGAACTGATCAAATTCCTTTCCACAAAATTCACCACCGTTGTCAGTTCTTGGAACCTTAATCTTCTTATTTGTCTAGTTTTATACAAGATATTTAAACTCTTTGAATTTCTCGAAAACGTCTGATTTCTTCCTCAGGAAATATATCCATGTCTTCCTGGAAAACTCATCTATGAAGGAGACATAATACAAGGATCGACCAAGTGAAGGCACTGAAATAAGGCCAAACACACTACTATGAACCAATTCTAGAATCCCCTTTTCCCTTGTCACTCCAGATGAGAACCTCACCCAAACTTGTTTTCCATATATACAATGTTCACAAAAGTCAACTTCTAAATTACATTCAAAAAAATATTTGAGCATACCTTTGTTATGCATAGCTCAAAGTCCTTTTTCTCCAATGTGTCCCATCCTTTCATGCCATAGCATGGTCAGGTCGACTTGATGATGACTTGTCGAGTCAGTTTGAATCGACTCAACAAGATTTGAGTTGATTCGAGTTGAATTTGAGTCAACTTCAGGAACAACGATGTTGTTGCATTAAGTTGAGTCGACATTCCCTAGCAACTTGTATAATGTTAAAATATGAACTCGTTTCATTAAGATTGTTGCACCTCTGAACATCTTGCACATATTCTTATGAATAGATTGTGGACTCCCGGATCACTCATATTACTGATAGATATCAAGTTTCTTTCCAAACCCGGAATATGTGGTACACATATAAGGGTTCTACTCCTCCCATCCTACAGTATAAGTCAAACTCTTCCTTGTTCGACAATTTTGGTTGTCGAGTCATCCCCCAAGAACACAGCTCCTACTTCATATCATTCATATTCATAGAACCATTCTCTATGTGGTTTCATATGATAGGATTCTCTCGAGTCAATAAACCAAACATCTTGATTTGATTGTGTACTAGTCGATGTCAGGTACACATCTTCTCCCTTATCTAGATTCGTCATTCTCTAATTCAAATAATTATTATTGGATCATGTACTGAATTTCATTTCCTTTAACTTGCAGTACCTTTTGTACTACCCAACTTTACCGCATTTCCAACATCTTCTTGTCAACTGAACATGGCATTTATATCTACCCTTCAACTTAGAATTTCTACCAGATATTTTTCCTTTATCTCTATCAATCAACCAATCTCTCACCACTAATGCATCTTTGGTCGATTCTTCCATGTTATTCCTTCTCATTTATTCTAACAGTAGATATGCAACCATGTATTCTAGCACTAATGTGGTTGAATTACTACCTATAGCCACGACTAAGCTATCCCACGAGTATAGAAAATAACATAATAAACTAATACACTTCTCCTCCTCGGTTATTTTAATATCCACATAAGATAACTAGATTATTATGGTATTAAACACATTTAAATGCCCATAAGTCACTGAATTTTCCTCACTCATCCTCAAAAGATACAATTTCTTTCTAAGGAACAACTTATTTACTAGGGATTTCGATTGTACAAGCTTCCCAACTTGTCCCATAGTTTTTTGGTCGAATCTTCACCTGAGACATTCATCAACATTGAATATGCAAGACAAAGTTGAATCATACTCCTTGCCATTCTCT